>JAJOOR010001769.1:0-105136 GCA_036250505.1 Solanum acaule
TAAAACAATTTTGACGTTTACTAATAGATCAATTATTTACATGTTGAAAATAACAAACATATAGATATCCTTATCAATTTTTGGTAAGAATATTATTGCATTAATTTTTATTTCTTCAACTGAACAATAATGTATTGATTTGATATTAAGATTTGTTGAATTTTCTTATCGCTAACAGTCCAAATTGCAGCCGTTTGATAAGGGATAGTCATGCACTTCTAGTTGAAGCCGTTATATCTTAGCATTAAACTAACGGAGGGATGTAATTTGCAAGTTTTTGGATAGTTTAGGGATGCTTTTTGTTTATTATGATAGGGAAAGGATGTAATTTAAGAGTTGGGTATAATTGAGGGATGTTTTTGGCCCAAAACTCGCAAGCTTCACGAAGGGTCTTCACAGGCAGTGGAGTCCTCCAAGTTCTGTGAACCCTCATGTGGACTTGCCCTTTCGCCTAAATGGGTAAGGCATTGGTCCACGAGGGCTGTCTAAGGGTGATGAGGGCTTTTACGCCTCGTGAACCCTCACGTGAACTTGCCTCCTTGCCTACATGACTAAGGCATTGGTTTACGAGGTCTTTCACGGGCAGTGAAGGCTTTCACGCACTGTGAAGCTTCACATGAACAATGCCATTCGCCCACACGGCTAAGGCAAAGTCCACGAGTGCTTTCCCTGGGCAGTGAAGGCTTTCACCTATAGTGAAGCCTCGAGTGGATAGTATACTTGGTCAAATTTTTGGGGGCTAATTTAGGGTTCTCCTCAAGGACCCTTGTGTAACACTCCGGAAATTGGTAGGTTTAAATAGAGCCTAAACATGAGGATGTACGTCTTGAATGAGGGGTATAAGAGTCACGACCATGAGGCAAGTGCCACGGCAATGGGGCTAAAGGCCAAGGCTTTCCCTAGCCTTTAGCACACTGCCTCACCCTTCACGAGGGGGACCACGAATCATGGACCTCACCATGGCTCGTGAAGATCCCTTGGCCATGAAAATATGGCCACCACTTTTCATAGTTACTGCCTCAAACTTCACATCCATCACCACGTTCTGTGGTCATGACCACGACCATGGGAGGTGCTTATGAAGTTGCCTTAGGCAAATAGCCAATGGTGACAAGTGGCAAGGCCACTGCCTCAAGGACCACGAGAGGGACCACAACTCGTGTTCTTCACACAGCTCGTGGAGCCTCTCGTGGTGATGCCTTGGGTGTGTGAGCCTTATGTCACCTTAAAGGAGCTACTGCCCCAAACCTTCACGAGAAGGACCACGAGTCACGGTCCTCACCATTGCTCGTAAAGGTGCTTGTGATACCTGGTCGTTATTTTTAAATGAGGTCATTAGAGTCATTTCCTTTTTAGTGCAATTACAGTGGGGGTGTTTTGGGTATTTTTAGGGGAACTTTATATATTGTTTTTAAGTCAAAACTCACAAGACTTGGTCATTAATTCACAACACCCAAATATTTCCCCAAAATCCTCCCATCTCCAATATTTCTCTCTCTATAGTTCCTCCATTGAAGAACACCAAGAACTTGAAGAATAGGGATCAAGAATCCATCTTCTCAACGCCAATTCGTGGGTAAAACTTCAATTAAGGTATGAGAGCCTTGATCCATGGAACACTTTTCTCCATGAAGCCCTTCTACTTTAATTTCGAAATTTGGGATATTGTTCAAAAACTAGGGTTTTCATTCTTGTCATGGATTCTTCTTAAAAACTATTTCATTATGTTAATTGTCTTATATTATGGATGAGTTGACGTTTAATGGTGATTTTTATCATAAAACTTCCCATGAACCCATGAACTACCCTATGGCCCCAATTTCATGAATTGTGTTGGGTGTATTGATGTAGGATGATTACTATGAATTGTATCTATGTTAATCTAGTTATTGAATCTTGTTTTATTCATGCTTAAAGTAGTATTTCTAAGTGTGATTGTGAGACATGATTCATGACCCTTGAAAGGGTAAATTGCTAGGGTTTGTACATATGGTTGAAAGTGATGTATGGACCTATGAATCACTTGAAAAGTAAAGATCCTATGACTATTGTGTATATTGTGGTATTGTTGAAAGGTTACTCCCCTTACCCTTACACATGTTCATGTATGACTTGTCTAGGATGATGATGATGTTGTTTTGTTGATTGAAAGGCTAATTCTCATGAAAACACTATGAACAATAATATGAAAGGTTTACTCACATGTTAATGATGATTCTAAGGTTGAAATTTAGTTCTTACCTAAACGAATCTATGAACTATTCTATGAGTTGTATTGAATGAAGGGTAGAGCACTCCTTCACACATGTAAATACAATTCAAGTCTAATTATGTATAATTTGGGAAATAATGCTTAGTACCGAGTTGATATGGAAAGTAAGGTAAAGGCCCTTTTGTCAATGCAATAGGTTGGGTCATCTAAAGTAAATTCATGAGATGGAAGCTCCTCTGCCAATGCAATAAGTTGGGTTTCTAGATGCAATCTCCCTATCCCATAATTATGTGCCCACATAGGACTTATCTAGTGGATCCACATAAAAGCTAACATATTTCGTTCTACCTTAGGCAAGTAGGACACCTTCTTTCAGTGTGGGGTTACACGACACCGGATTCCTTGTAGCTCACATGGTGTATGTTGGTTATGGCTATTCTTCCCTTTATGATAAGATATTGAATGAGACATGAACTACACTATGACTTCTTGGTGAGTATTACTTAGTAGGAGTGGGGTATGGGACTTCACTTTTACGTTGCACAAGTAGACTTAGTAGGATGTTATGGGATGGTTCTTTTATGTTATGATGAGATATGAATGTATGCATGTATGTTGAATGGATAGTTTCCATGAATGACTTTCCTTATGTTCAAGTATGTACATGACTATTTCTTTATTGATGACTATTGATTATGATGAGGTCTAAAGATGATATGTATGACTAAGGTAGCTTCAAGGGAGTACTTAGTATGGTTGGTATTATCGAATGCCAACCATACATTGCACAAGTGTTCCTTATGGGTTGCTAAGGTATTGATGTTACTATGTTATGAGTATAAATGTGCTTATAGCTTGTCTTGTACATTGAAAATGCATGTTGGTTTTCAAACTTGATAAATGCATACTTTTCAACTAAAATGTCATTTTTATCATATTTAAAGTAGTTTATGCATGCTTCCATACTTAGTACATATTTGTGCTAACCCCTACCTCTTCTACATTTTGATAAGTGTAGGTTCCGTCTAGGTGACATACACTCTCCTTTCTTGATGAAGACTTGGATTGCTTATCTCCAAGTTGTGGTGAGTCCTCAAGTTCGAGGATGGATTATCCATTTCTTAGCTCCTTTGTACTTCTTATACTGAGACTTTATTGATGTAGAGGGCTAAGTCCCAAACTTTGTATTCCTATGTTTTAGCTTGTAAATGAGACAAAGTCTAGATTCTTATGAATTCGATTATGAAAATGAAGTGTGAATTCGATTATAAAAGTTTTAAATTTTCTGCATTATTCTTATGACTTTATGTGTATGATTATGCTAAGGGCTTGTATGCGACCCCTTCGGGGTCAAGTACGCCGTGTCACTTCTAGGGGGTAACTCCGGGCTGTGCCAAACTTGGTATCAGAGCATAAGGTTTTGAGAATGATATTTAGTTGATGTCTCATGAGCCACTTCTAGTAGAGTCTTATTCATTAGTGTGAAGCGCGCCACACTTATGAACGTGAGGATATAAGATATTTAGGAATTTTCACTTCTTTTATTACTCTTTAGTCGTGCTTTGGAGTCCTAACTCTATGAAGTCCTTTTTCCTAACCCTTCTCTTGTGATTATAGGAAATGAATACAAGAAGAGGGAATGCAAGGAGGATGCAAGAGGAGGGTGTGATTGAAGGAGTTCCTCCCCAAGCTCCTCAAGATCCTCAAACTCCTAATGATGAAGGGGTCATGACTAATGTGGAAATAAGGGCGACTTTCCAAACATTGACTCAACTTATGACGGTTCAAACTCAAGACGTCACCACTCAAACCCAAACTATAACGGCATAAGCCTATAGGGAAGTTGGGCCCCTAGTGAATCCTAATGTGAGCACTATGGCTTCAAGGTTGAGAGACTTCACAAGAATGAACCCTCCTATGTTCATTGGTTCCAAAGTGAATGAAGACCCACACGAGTTTTTGGAAAAGGTCTACAATATAGTAGAAGCTATGGGGGTGACTTCTATTGAGAAAGCTGAACTAGCCGGGTATCAATTGAAAGATGTGCCCAAGTATGGTTTAATCAATAGAAGGATAATAGGGCCATAAGAGTGGGTCCCATAACTTGTGAAATATTCAAGAAGGCATTCTTTGATAGGTTCTTTCCACGGGAAAATAGAGAAGCAAAGGTGGAGGAATTTATCAACCTTCGTCAAGGAGGTATGAGTGCCCAAGAATACTCCTTGAAATTCATTAAGTTGTCCAAGTATGCCCCATCTTTAGTGTCTAATCCTAGAGATGAAATGAGCTGATTTGTGACGGGGGTGTCTGACTCAATTGAGGAAGAATTCCATGCGACAATGCTTCATGACAATATGGACATTTCACATCTAATGGTGTATGCTCAACAAGTTGATGAGGCAAGGCTTAGGAAGAAGAATAGAGAGGTAAAAAGGGAGAGGACCGATGATGGTAATTCTTCTAAGGGTAAGTTTGAGGGTCAAAATGGACTAAGATTCAAGAAGAGGTTTTCCAACCAAAGCTCCTCTAATGCTCCAAAGACCACCAAAGATAGGGTGTCTAACCCTAAGCCTCAAGGAGGCAATAGGGGTGGATCTTCCATGGAGAGGCCTACACGTGCCAAGTGTGGTAAGAAGCATGAGGGAAAATGTCTTGCCGGTTTGGGTGTGTGCTATGGATGTGGAAAAAGTGGGCATCAATTGAAGGATTGTCCAACCCATACGACCAAGGGAAGAGAGGGCAATCAAGCTCCTCCCAGTGGTTCCAATTCCGATGCTCCTAAGAAGAATCACTTCTATGCTCTTCAATCAAGAGGTGACCAAGAGAGCTCCCCGGATGTCGTAACGGGTATGTTGCAAGTCTTTTCCATTGATGTTTATGAATTATTAGACCCCGGTGCCACTTTATCTTTTGTTACACCCTTTGTGGCTATGAAATTTGATGTACTCCCCGAAACCCTAATAGAGCCTTTTTCGATTTCTACCCCGATTGGTGACTCAATTGTAGCTAAAAGAGTATATAGGAGTTGTCCTATTTCTTTGTCTCATAAAGTCACTTTGGTTGATTTGGTAGAATTAGAGATGCTTGATTTTGATGTGATTTTGGGCATGGATTGGTTGAATGCATTTTATGCTTCAATAGATTGTAGGACCCATGTGGTCAAATTTCAATTTCCAAAAGAGCCGATTTTAGAGTAGAAATGGGGGATTCTATTCCTAGAGGTCAATTTGTTTCATCTCTAAAAGCTAGAAAAATGATCTACAAGGGGTGCATGTATCATATTGTTAGGGTTATGGATGTTGAGTCCACTGTCCCTTCTTTAGAGTCGGTTCCCGTAGTGAGAGAGTATCCGAAAGTCTTTCCCGATGACTTGCTCGATATTCCTCCCGAACGGGAAATAGACTTAGGCATTGATCTTTTGCCGGATACACAACCCATATCTATCCCTCCCTATAGAATGGCTCTAGCCGAATTGAAAGAGTTGAAGGCACAACTCAAGGACTTGTTAGATAAGGGTTTTATTCAACCAAGCATATCTCTATGGGGTGCACCGGTATTGTTTGTGAAAAAGAAATATGGGTCCCTTAGGATGTGTATTGATTACCGCCAATTGAACAAGGTCACTATAAATAATAAGTATCCACTTCTTAGGATTGATGATTTGTTTGATCAACTCCAAGGGGCTACCTTTTTCTCCAAAATAGATCTTCGATCGGGTTTACCATCAACTAAGGGTAAGAGGGTGCGACATTCCCAAGACAACCTTTAGGATCCGGTACAGTCACTATGAATTTGTGGTTATGTATCTTGGGCAAACAAATGCCCCAGCGGCATTCATGGACCTAATGAATAAGGTGTTTAGACAATATCTTGATTCGTTTGTGATCGTCTTTATCAATGATATTTTGATCTATTCGAGGAGTGAGGGTGAACATAATGATCATTTGAGGATAGTATTGCAAGTCCTTAAAGACCACCAATTATATGCTAAGTTTAGCAAGTGTGAGTTTTGGCTAAGGTTGGTTTCTTTCCTTGGTCATATTGTGTCGGGCATGTTTATAGAGGTTGATCCTAAGAAGACAGATGCGGTCAAGAGTTGGCCTAGACCCCTAAGTCCCACTGATATTAGAAGTTTTTTGGGTTTGGCCGAGTATTATAGAAGATTTGTTGTGGGTTTTTCATCCATCACTTCTCCACTAACGGCTTTGACTCAAAAGAAGTCTAAATTCTAGTGGTCAGAGGCTTGTGAGAAGAGCTTCTATGAATTGAAGGATAGACTCACTTCCGCTCCCGTGTTGACTTTATCGGAAGGTACCGATGGGTTCGTAGTATATTGTGATGCTTCGAGAGTAGGGTTGGGGTGTGTTCTCATGCAACATGGAAATATGATTGCTTATACTTCAAGGAAACTCAAGATTCATGAAAAGAATTACCCGACCCATGATCTTGAACTAGTGGCGGTGCTTTATGTCTTGAAAATATGGAGACACTATCTATATGGGGTCCATGTAAATATGTTTACCAACCACAATAGTCTTCAATATGTGTTTAGCCAAAAGGATTTGAATCTCCAACAAAGAAGGTGGTTAGAACTTTTAAAAGATTATGACTGAGCATCCTATACCACCCTGGCAAAGCTAATGTGGTTGCGGATGCCTTAAGTAGATTGTCCATGGGTAGGGTAGCTCATGTAGAAGATGAGAAAAAGGAATTGGTTCGTGATGTGCATAGGTTGGCCCAGTTAGGTGTCCAACTAGTGGATTTCACCAAGGGTGGATTCATGGTCCATCATAGTTCTGAATCGTCTTTTGTTGCTGATGTAAAGTCCAAACAACACCTTGATCCTATCTTAATGGAATTGAAAGAATCGATTCTCAACAAGTCCGTTGAGGTTTTCTCCCAGGGGGAGATGGGGTGCTTAGGTACCAAGGTAGATTATGTGTTCCGAATGTTGATGGCTTAAGAGAGAAAATTTTAGAAAAGGCTCATGGTTCGCGGTATTCTATTCATCCAGGAGCCACGAAGATGTACCGTGACCTATGGGAAGTCTATTGGTGGAATGTCATGAAGAAGGATATAGCGGGTTTTGTAGCCAAGTGTCCAAATTGTCAACAAGTTAAGGCCGAACACTTGAGACTGGGAGGTTTGCTCCAAGATATAAATATTCCCACTTGGAAATGGGAGGAGGTGAATATAGACTTTGTGGTGGGTTTGCCTTGTACTCGAAGGCAACATGATTCCATTTGGGTCATTGTTGATAGGATGACTAAATCAGCCCACTTCATTCTCGTCAAGGTTTCATTTTCGGCCGACGACTATGCCAAATTGTAAATCAAGGAGATAGTGAAGTTGCATGGGGTTCCTCTATCTATCATATCGGATCGGGGTACTCAATTTACTTCACATTTTTGGAAGGCGTTCCAACAAGGGCTTGGTACCAATGTTAAACTTAGTACCACTTTCCACCCTCAAACAGATGGTCAAGCGGAACACACCATTCAAACCTTAGAGGACATGTTGAGGGCGTGTGTCATAGATTTCCAAGGTAATTGGGAGGACCATCTACTGTTGATAGAATTTGCTTACAATAATAGTTACCACTCAAGTATTGCCATGGCTCCATTTGAAGCACTTTATGGTAGGAGGTGTAGATCTCTGGTTGGGTGGTTTGAAGTAGGTGATTTTTCTATAATTGGTCCTGAACTAATCTATGAATCCATTGAGAAGGTCCGACTTATAAGAGAGAGGTTGAAGAGGACCCAAAGTCGGCAAAAATCTTATGCCGATATTAGAAGGAGGGATCTTGAATTTGAGGTTGGTGATTGGGTGTACTTGAAAATCTCACCTATGAAAGGTGTGATGAGGTTTGGTAAGAAGGGGAAGCTTAGTCCCCGGTATGTGGGCCCATACTAAATCTTGAAATGTGTTGGGAAAGTTGCTTATGAATTGGACTTACCAAATGAGTTAGCTCATGTTCACCCGGTATTTCATGTTTCCATGCTTAAAAAGTGCATTGGTGATCCGGTGTCCATCTTTCCTTTAGAGGGTTTAGGAGTTAATGAGAACATTTCTTATGAAGAGGTCCTGGTGGAGATTTTGGATCGGCAAGTAAAGAGGTTGAGAAATAAAGAGGTAGTTTTCGTTAAAGTCTTATGGAGGAATCACTTAGTTGAGGGTGCTACATGGGAGGCCAAGGAAGATATGAAGTCCCGCTATCGTCATCTTTTTCCTTCTACTCCTATCCAACTTGAGGTAAATAGCTTCTTGAGTTTGGTGTTTTGGAAGTCATTTGTGCTATGAGTTTTCTTATGATTTCCTTATGTTGTGCATGCTCTTGTGAGAATTCATGTTTAGCATATATTGAGTTTTCATGATTTATATGCTCCTTATGTTGGTTTGCACTTTAGTATGATGATTGCATATTTGACTTCATGAGGTGAATTAATGAACATGTTTTGCTATACTTGTGATGTTATGGCATATTGGCTCATTATTGTTGTGTTGAACTTGTTTGAGTTGGAGAAGGTAGTTCCTCCTAAAAATGGCATGAAATGATGAGTTTTGTGCATGTTGGGTTGTGGATGTCGTTCCTACTTCCTTGTGATTGCATTGTTTATGCCTTGAGATGGAGTTGACGTTTCCTCCTATGGATTGTGCATTTTGATATGTTGCATGCATGATGGGCTGCTAGTCTAGAGTCTTTATTTCTGTAAGGTGTCTAAATTGTCATTCGAGGACAAATGTTCCCAAGGGGGAGATAATGTAACACTCCGGAAAATGGTAGGTTTAACTAGAGCCTAAATGTGAGGATGAACATCTTGAATGAGGGCTATAGGAGTCAAGGCAATGAGGCAAGTGCCATGGCAAAGGGGCCAAGCCAAGGCTGTCCCTAGCCTTTAGCACACTGCCTCACCCTTCACGAGGGGGACCACAGTTCACGGCTCGTGAAGATCCGTTGGCCATGAAAATATGGCCACCACTTTTCCTAGCTACTGCCTCAAACTTCACGGCAATCACCACATTCCTTGGTCATGACCACGACCATGGGAGGTACTCCTGAAGTTTCCTTAGGCAAATAGCTAATGGTCCTAAATGACAAGGCCATTGCCTCAAGGACCACGAGAGGGACCACGGCTCGTAGAGGCCCTCGTGGTGATGCCTTGGTCGTGTGAGCCTTGTGTCACCTTAAAGAAGCTACTGCCCCAAACCTTCACGAGAAGGACCACGAGTCGTGGTCCTCACCATGGCTCGTGAAGGTACTCGTGCCACCTGGGCGTGATTTTTAAATGAGGGTCATTAGAGTCATTTCCTTTTGAGTCCAATTAAAGTGGGGGTGTTTTGGGTATTTTTAGAGGAAGTTTATATATTGTTTTTAAGTCAAAACTCACAAGACTTGGTCATTAATTCACAACACCCAAATATTTCCCAAAAATCCTCTCCTCTCCAATATTTCTCTCTCTATAGTTCCTCCATTGAAGAACACCAAGAACTTGAAGAATAGGGATCAAGAATCCATCTTCTGAACTCCAATTCGTGGGCAAAGCTTCAATTAATGTATGAGAACCTTGATTCACGGAACATTTTTCTCCATGAAGCCCTTCAACTCTAATTTCGAAATTTGGGATTTTGTTCAAAAACTAGGGTTTTCATTCTAGCCATGGGTTCTTCTTAAAACTGATTTCATAATGTTAATTGTCTTATATTATGGATGATTTGACATTTAATGGTGATTTTTATAGTAAAACTCCCCATGAACCCATGAACTACCCTATGACCCCAATTTCATGAATTGTGATGGGTGTATTGATGCAAGATGATTACTATGAATTGTAACTATGTTAATCTAGTTATTGAATCTTGTTTTATTCATGCTTAAAGTAGTATTTCTAAGTGTGATTGTGAGACATGATTCATGACCCTTGAAAGGGTAAAGTGCTAGAGTTTGTACATATGGTTGAAAGTAATATATGGACCTATGAATCACTTGAAAGGTAAAGATCCTATGACTATTGTGTATATTGTGGTATTGTTGAAAGGTTACTCCCCTTACCCTTACACATGTTCATGTATGACTTGTCTAGGATGATGATGATGTTGTTGTGTTGATTGAAAGGCTAATTCTCATGAAAACAATATAAACAATAATGTGAAAGGTTTACTCACATGTTAATAATGATTCTAAGATTGAAATTTAGTTCTTACCTAAACGAATCTATGAACTATTCTATGAGTTGTATTGAATGAACGGTAGAGCACTCCTTCACACATGTAAATACAATTCAAGACTACTTATGTATAATTTGGGAAATAATGCTTAGTACCGAGTCGATAAGGAAAGTGAGGTAAAGGCCCTTCTGTCAATGCAACAATGCAATAAGTCAGGTCATCTAAAGTAAACTCATGAGATGAAAGTTCCTCCGCCAATGCAATAGGTCGGGTTTCTAGAAGCAATCTCCCTATCCTATAACTATGTGCCCACATAGGACTTAGCTAGTGGATCCACCTAAAAGTTAACACATTTAGTTTTACCTTAGGTAAGTAGAACACCTTCTTTCGGTGTGGGGTTACATGACACCGGATTTCATGTAACTCACATGGTCTATGTCGGTTATGGCTATTCTTCCCTTTATGATAAGATAGTGAATGAGACATGAACTACACTATGACTTCTTGGTGAGTTTTACTTAGTAGGAGTGGGGGTATGGGACTTCACTTTTACGTTGCACAAGTAGACTTAGTAGGATGTTATGGTATGGTTCTTTTATGTTATGATGAGATATTAATGTATGCATGTATGTTGAATGGTGTATGTTGAATGGATAGTTGCCATGAATGACTTTCCTTATGTTCAAGTAATGTACATGACTATTTCTTTATTGATGACTATTGATTATGATGAGGTCTATAGATGATATGTATGACTAAGGTAGCTTCAAGGATTACTTAGTATGGTTGGTATTATCGAATGCCAACCATACATTGCACAAGTGTTCCTTATGGGTTGCTAAGGTATTGATGTTACTATGTTATGAGTATAAATGTGCTTATAGCTTGTCTTTTACATCGAAAATGCATGTTGGTTTCCAAACTTGATAAATGCATACTTTTCAACTAAAATGTCCTTTTTATCATATTTAAAGGATTTTATGCATGGTTCCATACTTAGTACATATTTGTGCTAACCCCTACTTCTTCTACATTTTGATAAGTGTAGGTTCCGGCAAGGTGACATACACTCTCCTTTCTTGAGGAAGACTTGGATTGCTTATCTCTAAGTTGTAGTGAGTCCTCAAGTTCGAGGACGGATTATCCATTTCTTAGTTCGTATTGTACTTCTTATATTGAAACTTTATTGATGTAGAGGGCTAAGTCCCAAACTTTGTATTCCTGTGTTTTAGATGGTAAATGAAACAAAGTCTAGATTCTTATGATTTCGATTACGAAAATGAATTGTGACTTCGATTGTAAAAGTTTTAAATTTTCTGCATTATTCTTATGACTTTATGTGTATGATTTTGCTAAGGGCTTGTATGCAACCCCTTCGGGGTCAAGTACGTCGTGTCGCTTCTAGGGGGTAACTCTGGGTCGTGACACCTTGGTTGGTCCTTGGGGGGTCCTACCTTGACTTTTAGCCCCTAAAATCTTTATTCTAAGTACGGGGAGCCATTTTACAACTCTAAACCACACATCAAACTCTAAAACTTTTACGTAAGGCTCTAGTTTCACCTACTAATTTTTCGGGTGTTACATATTGTTAGTGTTCTAATTTTTAAATCAAAGTGGAATTCATTGTTGAGTAAGGTTATAGACTTACAATTTCCTTTTAAATTCATCATGTATGTTATATTGAAATTTGACATAAGACTAATTTGTTTTGAATTTAGAACTTATTTTATATTTTCAGTTTAATTTGTTTTAGTATTATTTACTTGAGACTTCACATTGCAAGTCACGTATGTTTTGGTTAGACTTGATAGCTTTTTTTTTTTTTCAAATAGTTTAATAAGTTACTACAGTTATTTATAATGAAATATTATTGCAACAAGAACGATAATGTGTACACATTAATAATAGCGGAATGATAATGAAGTCTTGTGAAAGGTTGCTTCAAGTCCAACTTTGAGTATAAAGGAATCAATGATATGTTTCACAAACTAAGTGTCACTTTTGTTTTGTTAATATTAGTGAAGAAGATAGAACTTTCTTATTCTTTTTCTCCCACTGTTTTTTTTGTTTTTGTGTTCCTTACTCTTATTTTCTGAGAAGCGTTAAACACCTATTTTAAAATAGAAAAATTAGTATACGTTGGAACAGTTACAAAGTAACTATTCCCACCCCTTTTCCAATTGATACTTATCTTTTTTTCAGAAAAAAGAACTTCGGGTCGGATCATATCGGGTCGGGTCAATCCATATAGGCGACCAATGACTCAAAATTTATGTCTTCTACTTCGCACATGGTGGACAAGACCCAAATCAATATGATATCAACTAAACACACAATTCATACGATAAATAATTTTTCCGACCTGTGAGTACCAAGGCTTTCCTTCAAGTTTCTTACAAGCCCTACATAGGAATTCAATCACATGTGGAAATAATTCACTATTAAGTTAAGGACACTATTACTTCCAATACCCCAGACTTCATTCACTACTTTAGTAGTTACTTATTCGATCCCTCATCCTCTTAAAAAGGTTAACTCAAGTTTATGTTTAACTTTATATACACAATTACACTTAAGTGTAATAGTCGGCTTGTGTATACAAGTTAATTTGTTCACTTTAATCATCTTCCCTTTCTACTCGAATCTATATGTTCCATATCAACTGCTTTCCTAGACATGCACTACTTTATCGAATCACTCATCGCTATAAGTAACATGCTTAAGTAAAAATACCGATCGAAACTTCAAGAAAAAGTAAAAGGTCGATGGCTATCCAATGAAAACTTAATTTCTACTTTTTGGGGTCCCACACAATGAAGAAGTGGGCATTAACCCATTAATGTCTTAACACACATGGTATGAAACACGTGCTACAATGTTCTCACCTTATATTGGTGCTTGTGTCTCATTCTTTTGATCATTTCAACATCGTACAGATCTAGATCTAGACACCTCTAGATGTCTAACCCAGCCTTCTCTTTTTAATGATCCTCAAATTTATCTTCATACAGAGACTCTTATTTGGCTAATAAAATAAGTCATAACATGGTAGTGAAACTCCTCCTTTCACGTTGTTCAACGTAAGAGGTGATTGCTCGTGTGAGAGAGCCAATCTCGTGACTTGCTTGACACACCTTATTTCTAAAATCAATATCACATGCATATGAGATATGAGTAAAAATTTAAAATAGTCATATATTGATGAGAATATTATTACTATCAAGTTATTTTACAATACATAAATATTATCATATCCTACACAAACTTAGAGCTTTAACATGTTTCTCAAATAAGTCTCTAAATATTGCCTTTGTAAAAGGATGTATTGCAAATTTATTTCTCCACTTGCTACTATGTCTCTCACAAAGTTATACTTGATGTCAATGTTTTTACTCTTGCTATGATACTTAGGATCCTTCGTGTATGTGATAGCCACTTGACTGTCACAATATAGAATCATGAGACCTTTAGAATTATTTGCAATATTCAAATGCTCAAAGAATCTCTTTAACCAAACAATTTCTTGTACTGCAGACGCAGAAGCCACAAATTCAGATTCCATAGTTGAGAGAGCTATGAAAGCTTATTTCTTACTTTTCCAAGAAATAACACCACCGTTAAGTAAGAAAGCATAACCGGATGTTGATTTTCTATCATTCTGGTTACCAGCCCAATCCTTTTATGAATAAATCAGATCCACTATTATTATGACATAGTGAATGATCCGATGTTCACTTCAGGTATCGAAGTGTTCTCTTTAATGCTTTCTAATGATCTCTTCCAGGATTGAATTGATACCTACTAACCAAACTTACGGCATAACAAATGTCTAGGTGAGTGCACATCATAGCATACATTAAACTCCCGACAACACTAGAATATGAAACTCGGGACATGTCTTCTTTTTCTTTTTCAGTCTTTAGACATATTTCAAGGCTTTAAGTTTCACCCCTTACAACAGGAGTATTCATGAATTTTCAACTATTCATTCAAAAGCGTTCCAATATTTTATTCATGTAAGTTTGAGATAAACTCAAAAAATTCTTGGAATAGTCTCTTTGGATCTTAACACCTAATATATAGTCTACTTCACTCATATATTTCATATCAAACGATTTTGAAAGCAATGCCATGACTTGACAATTTTTACATACCCCAAATTATTTCCAGCTAATAAAATATCATCTACGTAAAGAGAAAGAATTACAAAATTTCTCTTGGACTTTTTCACATAGAAGCAATGGTCTTGATCAATCATGGTGAAATCAAATCACATCACTTCCTTATGAAATCTCAGGTACCACTACCTTGAAGATTTCTTTAGTCCATAAATTGATCTTTTCAATTTACAACTTTCTTTTCTTACCTTTTGACAGTGAAACTTATTGGTTGTTCCATGTAGATCTAAATGTGCAACAATAGCTAAAAGTAATCATATGGAAGTAAATTTTACAACTGGTGAAAAAGTTTCCTCATAGTCTATTCCAACTTCTTGAGTAAAACCTTTTGCTACCAATCGTACTTTGTGTTTTTCTATTGACCCATCTGATTTTTGTTTAACTTTGAGAATCCATTTATTCTCAATAGCTTTACGTTCCTTAGGAAGGTCAACTAGATCCCAAACTTTGTCAGTTTTTATGCACTCTAATTCTTCTTTTATCACTTTTAACCATTCATCCTTTTTAAGGCTCAATAAAGCCTCAGTTACAGAAGTTGGTTCATCCAATTCTACAAAAGATACCAAGAAAATATAATCCCTAATCTCATAAGATCGTTTAGGTATATCTTTTCTTGTACTCTTATGAAACTAAAGTTTAGATTTCTTCATAGGATTTTTGGATTCATAACCCCCACTTAGACCAGAAATCATTTCTTGATCCATAGAGTTATTAAGTATGCCTGAAGACATTACCTGATCTTTCAAATTCAACATTTCGTAAAGGGGCTCACCTTCACCAATTTCATTCTTTTTGGGAAAATCATTTTCCAAAAATCTGACATCTCATGATACAATTTCAGTATTATTTCCATCCTCTCCAATTCCTCAATAAACACATGCCCTTTGGAGTGTTCTGATTATCTTATAAAGATACATTTCTTTCTTTCCGGTATTAGTTTACCACACTCACCAAAATGATCTTTAACATATGCAGCACAACTCCAAGGTCGTATATCATTTATGTTTGTTTTATGACAACTCCAAAGTTCATAAAGAGTCGAAGATAATGATTTAGAAGACACCTTATTCAATATGTAAGCCACTGTCAACAATGCATCTTCCCAAAAAGAGATAGACAAATTTGTCTGTGTCATCATTGACCTTGTCATGTCCATTAAAGTTCTATTCCTTCTTTCAGCTACACCATTTTGTTGGGGTGTATAAGGAGTAGTTAAATGTCTGATAATACCATTTTCAATACATAATTCTTCAAATTATTTTGACAAATATTCACGTCCTTGATCGATTCTTAAAGTCTTTGTGCTTTTATCTATTTGATTTCATTTTCATTCGTATATCTTTTAAAGTACTCAAGTGCTTCAGATTTATGATAAATCAAATAGACATAACCAAAGCGCGTGAAATCATCAATAAATGTATGAAGTGTGTAGCACCAAACCATTCCTTCACATTCATTGGACCACAAATATCAGAATGGATTAATTGTAGTGGAAAGTCCGCTCTTTTAGCCTTTTGAAATGGTTTATGCGTATTCTTTCCAGCAACACAATTTTCACAAGTTGGCCTATCAATATTGGTGAAAGAACCTAAATGTCCTTCCTTTGTCAACCTATTCATTCAATCTTGCCCTATGTGACCTAATAGTTCATGCGATGTAATAACATTGATATCATTATCACTTGAATAACATGCCATTACACAACGGTCAACATAGTAGTCATAAGTTGAAGGATTACAATCTAAAACGATAAAATGATCCTAACGAAGTCCAAAACTATATAAAACATTATCCAGAGTTATTCTAACACCACTACGACTAAAAAACAAATCAAAACCAACGTCGAAAAGAACAAACACAACTACTAAGTTTCGTCGAATCTCTAGAGCATATAGGACGTCATGCAACATCAAGGAACGACCACCACACAAGTCCACTTTGAAAGTGTCTATACCTTTGAATTCCACCTTAGAATTATTTCCTATGTAGATCCACCTTGATTTAGATGAAACTCGACAAAACTTCACAAACACTTCTCTATCTCGACTCACGTGGTCGGTGGATACCGAGTCTACAATCCACATAGGATAAGATTCAATTTGTAAAGAAGTGTTATAAACATATGTAGAACTTAGATATGCATTTAGAAATGCTATCTTTCTGGGCTCGGTACATTCACGAGCAAAATTCTCCAACACTTGGCAATTGTAGCACTCATTTTGCTCGTCTCTCTTCTTGAAAAACTGTTTTCCTTTCTTGGAATTTAACTTTTTTTTTCTTAGAGGGTCCTCCGATATCTTTGTCTTTCTCATTTCTTTTCCAATTCTTCTTGCGCTTGAAGCATGGAAATTTTGTACCACTTGACTTTGCAACAAAGGCATTAGAAGCAGATTTAGCAACACCAAGCCACTCATCTTCAAGTTCAACATGTCGAGCACCATCATAAAAAGTTTTGATCTATCATTATGGGTCAAGTTAACCTTCAAATGTTCCTAATTATTGGGAAGAAATCGAATCACTTCCTGAACTTGTTTCTCATCTGAAAGAACATGGCCAACACTTTTGAGTTGAGCTATCATGTTTGACATCACCCTAAGATGTTGTCTGACATCACCCTAAGATGTTATTTGACATTTTCATCATGACACTTCTTATAAGTGTCAAATTTCATAGTTAATTGTCGGAGGTGGGTTATAGATGTACCCACATATGTTCCTCTCAGATGTATCCATATAGCATGCTTAGTAGGGAATTCCTCACATTCATGTATGAGGTCATCAATCATAGAACTAACTATTATTTCACGTGCAGTGAAATTAGCCTTTTCTCAAGCTTTGAAAGCTTAAAGATCTCTTCTGTGTTGTGCAGAGTTACTCTCTTCTAATTGATTCAAAAAATAGTTTACATCTTCCAGAGCATTTTGTTGTTCCAGTACATACCATATTTTACGACTCCAGATGTCGTAATTGTCACGGTTAAGTTTTTCACCTTTGTTCAAGTCAGCAATGGTACTTTTTGATATCATGTCTGTCTCGAGATATAACAAGACAAGAATTTTTAAATCCATTTTGTTTGTGTCATACACATTCAAACAAATTAATTCTCATAAAGGTTTCATATTTAATGCAAAATCGAAAAGATACATAAGCATCCAATAATCATCTACAAATTAAATATTTAATCAAAATTTGTAATTAATTTCTTAATGTGTATCCTAATATATTTTAGGCCATAATAAAAAGGAATTATATATCTAATAATTAACACCATAGGATAATGCATACTAGAATAACAACACACCAATCCAATATAGGATAAAATACACATATATTCATATTAATATATAATCAAATGTGTTCATCACATAATATGCACAAACAAAATAAATACTTAAATACTAGACTATGATTCTATGTGATCACGCTTGCCATCTAGCTTCAAGATTCACTGTGAACCTCCATAATGGGTCGTTAAGACCATAATCATGATAGATGCCTACTAGTTCATATAGCTAATAATTTGGTAAGAAATTATACAAAATACCTAATCCAACGTAATCCTCAACATAGATGTAAAAGTAATATATTTGATTAATTTTAATCCTTTTTTTTTTTGGAAATCAGGTAATTGGTCAGACAAGTCCATTTTGATATTTTTGAACTCTTCAAATTATTTTTTTCCTTCTCTTTTACATGCTCTTTTATCTATGGTCAGATTTTGCAGTATCTTTGAGTCATTTTTTTTTACTTCCGGCTCCGAATCTCAATCATTTTATATTTTGATCCTTTTGCGTCGCATTCTTCTACCATTTCTTTCTGCTCCTATATTAGTATCACTCTCACTTGGAGAAATTTGAGCATGTTCTCATTCAACTATATCTGAAATGGGAACAAAAAATCATAAATATGATTAAAGACCATTTAATGCGACAGCATAAGTTAGGAAATTCTGGTAGATGACAAGAGGATTTATTAAAAAGAGTTTACTCCTAAAGAATTATTACAGTACCAATTTAATTATTTTTCAAAATCATAATATATTTCCACACATATATAAACATATGGTTATTTATAATATATCAACCCTTTCAGTACTTTGTTAATCCCCTTAAATATAATATATAAAGAAATAAAGTGACTTGAAGAATATAAGATCTTCAAAATAAATAATACTCCAAGCTAAGTCACATTAAATGCTATACTCCCTCTGTCTCAATTTATGTGGCACTTTTCATTTTTCGAGTCAAACAATTTAAGTTTGAACGAGAATTTGCGCATGGAATATTCAATTTTTTTGAAATAAAATTTATATATTTGTAAACTACGTAAAAAGTACTATAAGTCACAATAATTGAAAATTCAAAATGTTTAAAAAATCGATGGATAATTTACGGTCAAATATAGATTTGTTTGAATCTTGAAATCCGAAAAGTGCCACATAAAATGGGACAGAGGGAGTATTTTTTTTTATATAAAAATAGAAATAACACTTCATATTCCTAAAAGAAACTGAACACATTTTTCAAAATAAATATTTAATGAACAAACATATCACTCTTTTTGTTTCTTTTGTTTAATTATTTTTAAAATAAAATAAAATTAAAGTCCATGTTGAGGATATGAAAAGATTCACTATAATTAGGGAAGAAAATGAACGCGTAATTGAGAATATAAGTCATTAGGAACACGAAAAGAATCAGCAAACTACTATAAATTTATTTAATATTCTTTTAATCATTAAATATTTAAATTTCACAAATTTTCTTAAAATACTAACGTTAATCTGAAGCCTATTTTTTTTTCTGGTAGGCACTTCCTTCTTTTTTGGCTTTCATTTTATTATATTCTTTTGGTTTTTATATTGTTGATTGTGTTTTATTGATGGTTATTTGATCTAATGATGAAGATAAATCTATTTAAAAAATCAAATTTTATATGAAAGATTATCGAAATAACTTAAATAAATTCATAACTTAGTATGAGATTGTAATCTTTGTGAAAAAGTTAATTTTTATTTATTTATTATATGTATGAGCTTTTATTTTATTGTTGAGGATTCAATTCTTATATAATATTCTTTATTTTCCTCCCTGCCTACCCTATATATAATTATAGAAATTCAATCTTTGTTAGAAAAAAATGATATATAAGAAATGGGTAGAAATGATTTTTCCTTGAAAATAATTCCTTTCTTACTTATTTTGAGTAGTAGATTTACACTCATTTGAGATATTTTTATTTCAATAATTAGTGTCCTCAATGCCTAATTTGTAACATCTCGCAAATTGAAAGAACTAGAAAGAGCTAGAATTAGAAAGTGATTTTTGGAAAAAAAAAATCTGGAAAATTTGTTAAGTTGAGTTAAGTTTGAGTTTTTGGTCAGCTTCAAACAACCATAACTCCTAGATCAAGATGAGTTAGGTGTGTTTCCAGATATCGTAGGACATATCTTGGAATAATATTTCCAACGCCGCTGAGTTTGCGCTATTCCGAGTTTGTATGAGTGAGTTATGCCCATTGGAAGTTGGGTTGTTTAAATAAGGAAAATCCAATCCGGATTTTAGAAGGGCATTATGGTCATTTCACCACTCAATTACGTTAATTCTTTTTTAGCAATTAAATTGGAGTCATTTCACCACTCAGTTTAGACAATTGGAAATTTACACTAGGGTTTTGGAGAAAGAACGCAAGAGGAGAAAAGAGGAGAAGGAGCAAAGTTCCTCGTTCTTGAAGATTTAGCTTGTGGATTTTGACAAGGATTGATCCCTAAAAAGGTATGTGAGATCCCATAGTGTTGGGTTAGTTCACCCACGAGCCCAACTTGATTCAATTTCAGCAAAGTATATTGATTTGAAAGTAAATCCCTTGAATTCTTGATGAAGTTCATTTGAATCCTTGTAGATTGTGTGGTTGGAGTTTTCTTGAGATTGATTCACATTTTTATGTGTGTTTTCGAGTAGAATCTGATGTTACTTGAGGGTATAAATGATTCTAAGTGTTTGGGGAAAGAACCAATGGAGTTTAGAGGGTTTAGAGCTGGAAAACGAAGAAGGAATTTTCGTCGGGCAAATCTGGGCAGTGCTTCCACGTCGCAGACCTGCTCCCCAGATTTGGGAAAAAACGTTTCGCGTCGCGAAGAGGTCATAGACCATTCTTCCTCAAAATTTGTTTCCGAACCAAAAATTAAAATACTTCTTCGCGTCGCGGACCCACCTTCAGACAGTGAAATTTTGATCTTTTGTTATGTTTAGCTGTCTAAAAACACACCTAAACATCATGAGATCTTTCCTATCATAAATCACGATCCTTGAATCCATAATTCAATTCAAGGAAAGTTAAGAGTCAAGTCAAGAGAAGTTAAGAGTCAATTCAAGAGAAGTTAAGAATCAAGTCAATAGAAGTCAAGAGTCAAGTTAAGAGAAGTTCATAAAGTTTTCCAAAAAGTCTTTTATTAATGTTTTAACTTTGTTTTAAGATTTGAGTTTTGAGTTGAGTAAAGAGTAAGGTTTGAAGTTCATTTCTTCAAAAGAGTATATCGAGACTATGTATTCCCAAAGAGTAAATGTTTTCACATTTAAATATGAAAGGAAACCTAGATTTCCAAAAGAGCTTTTGAGCTAGTTTTCAATAAAGAGTAAGAGTAAAGTTCATTCTTCAAAGATTATACGGGAACTAAGTATTCCCAAGAGTTAAAAATTTTCACATTCGAGCAAGAAAGGAAACTTAGATTTTCAAGAGAGCTTTTAAGCTATGTTTTTGAGTAATTATCTCAAATCAAAACAAGAGTTTTGTTTTTACAAACATATGAGCTAAGTATATTTTGGGAGTAGTATTGAGCATCGATATGGGGACGAGTTTGAGTTCAGATATCTCACGTCTCCATAAACCATGTAGCCATCATGGTTAGTAAAGGATCATACCTTTTAGATGACTCCTTAAGATACTTTTAGCATAGACTAGTGGATCCACTTAGTTAAGAATTCTATATGACGGCAAAATATAGGACAATTCTGGCATGGTGGGTAAGACGTTGTATCACCACTTAGGCTCATAGTGGTGGTTGTCGGTTAGAGAAACTCCCACAGAAACTATATTACTTTATTATATGAGTAAAGTTGAGTTTGTTATTGCTTTTTTTTTAACGAACTAAGTTGTTTCTACTGTTTTAAAATCTTTCTATATATTGCATATGTTTTATTGCTTTATATTGAGTTAAGTTATTCAGGAGTTGAGTAAAGCCAAGGTAAGTGTTTCTTTCAGATTCTTTTCAAGCTTAAGTTATGTTTAGCATTCCAACTCGCATACTCGTACATTCAATGTATTGATACCAATTGGCCTGCATCTTATTATGATGCAGACGCAGGTAACCAGGATCAACATCCAGTGCCTCGTTGATCCAGTTGAGCACTCAGAGTCAGTTCGTGAGCCTCCTAGCTTTTCGAAGGATCCCTTTTATTGTTTTCAGTATTTTAGTTCATTAGTTTGTCGTGGGTCTTGTCCCAAAGTCCATCTCAGTTGTTTAGAGGCTTCATAGACAGAGTTAGTGATGTTAGTTCATGAGTCTACTTTCCCTTTTCAGTTAAGTTGAAACTTGAGTTGCCACTTTGGCAGTGAATGTTATTTATTATATTCTAAGTTGTTTATTGAGAAGTTCAGTTTATTCTTTTAAAGTATAATTATCTTTAGTAAAGTCTTCCGCTGAGTAAGTAAGCCAGGCCAAGGGTTCGCTTGGGGCTAGCAATGGTTCTCGAGTGCCGACCACATTCAGGGTGTAGGCTTAAGGTGTGACAAACTTGATATCAGAGCACAGAGTTCAAGAGTCCTAGGGAGTCTCTGAAGCCGTGTCTGTAGAGTCCTAGTTATCGATGTGAAGCGCGCCACATCTATAATTAGGAGGATGCAACATTTAGGAATTCCTTAACTTATTTCATACGCACTTCGTGCGATATAGTGTATCTCTATAAAAGTCTCTTTCTAACTCGTTCTTACGCGTAATCAATTTCGAGCAGGCCTATGGTGGAGAGTGCCTTCATGAGGTGTTTCTTTCCTCGTGAGCTAAGAGAAGCAAAAAGATGGTTACTGACATGAGGAGTAGGATGAGTTTATTCGTAGTTGGGTTGACTCGTCTATCAAGTAAGGAAAGTAAGGCAGCCATGCTAATAGGTTACATGGGCATAGCAATGTTGATAATCCATGTGCAACAAGTTGAGAAGGACCAGCTGAAGGATAGAGAAGAGTTTGAGAATAAGTGGGCTAAGACATCAGAGAATGAATCCGGACAACAAAAGAGTAATATGAACCGGTCTTCTTTCCAACATAAGCAGAAAGGACTTGCTCCATCATCTACTAGTTCACCTACACCAAGGAACAAATGTGAGTACAATAGTAAGAATTCTCAAAACTTCGGAGCCTGCGCATTCACAAGGTAGTAAGGCATAAGGGGGTACTAAGACTCGTGCATGTGCTAAGTGTGGTAGGAGCCACTCAGGGGTGTGTCGTGATGACTCCACTAGTTGCCTCAAGTGTGGCCAGAATGGTCATTTTATGAGAGAGTGTCCTAAGAGCAGACAGTAATGGTAATGGGGGCAATAGGGCCCAGTCTTCTTCAGTTGTTCCACCAGATAGAGCTGCATCTAGATGAGCTACTTCAAGGGCAGGAGGAGAAGGAAACCGTCTTTATGCTATCGCTAGTCGCCGAGAGCAAGAGGATTCACTAGATGTTGTCACTGGTATGATCCAAGTCTTCAATTTTGATGTTCTTCCTGAGCAACTTCTTGAGCCCTTCAGTGCTTCTACACCTGATGGTGAGTCTATTCTAGTAGAGAGATTCTATCGTGATTGTTCCGTTACCATTAATCACAAGAGTACCATGGCTGATTTAGTTGAGTCATACATGGTAGATTTTGATGTCATTCTAGGTATGGACTAACTTCATGCCTGTTATGCATCAATAGATTGTAGAACTCGAGTAGTCAAGTTCTAGTTTCCAATGAACCAGTTATAGAGTTGAAGAGCAGTTCAACAGTGCCTAAGGGTCGCTTTATTTCATGCCTTAAGGTCAAACTGTTCGTTTCCAAGGGGCGTTTCTATCACTTAGTCCGAGTTAATGACTCTAGTGTTGAAATACCTCCTATTCAGTCAGTTTCAGTAGTAAAATTATTTCCAGAAGTTTTCCCAGATGATCTTCTTGGAGTCCCTCATGAGAGAGAGATAGACGTAGGTATAGATGTTCTTCCAGATACTCATCCTATCTCTATTCCACCATATAGAATGGAACTAGTAGAGTTAAAAGATTTAAAAGAGCAGTTGAAAGATCTTTCAGAGAAAGGTTTCATTCGACCAAGTATCTCACCTTGGGGCGCTCCGGTCCCATTTGTGAGAAAGAAAGATGGTTCCCTTAGGATGTGTATAGATTACCATCAGTTGAACAAGGTTACCATCAAGAACAAGTACTCTCTTCCGAGAATTGATGATCTTTTCGATCAGCTTCAGGGTGCTTCTTATTTTTCTAAGATAGACCTCAGATCTGGCTACTATCAGTTGAAAGTAAGGGAATGTGATATTCCCAAGACAACATTCAAGACCCGTTATGGTCATTATGAGTTCTTAGTTATGTCCTTCAGTTTGACCAATGCGCTTGCAACATTCATGGACCTTATGAATAGAGTATTCAAGCCTAATTTAGATATGTTCGTTATCGTCTTCATTGATGGCATTCTAATCTATTCGAGGAATGAAGAAGATCATGCTAGCCATCTCAGAATAGTTCTTCAGAATTTGAAATATAAGGAGTTATATGTTAAGCTCTCTAAATGTGAGTTTTGGCTTGAGTCTGTGGCATTCTTGGGCCACATAGTTTCTGGTGATGGAATTAGAGTTGACACTCAGAAAATAGAGGCAGTGCAGAATTGGTCTAGACCCACATCTCCAAATGATATTAGGTGTTTCTTGTGGTTGGATGGATATTATAGAAGGTTTGTCGAGTGATTTTCATCTATTTCATCTCCTTTTACCAAGTTGACTCAGAAAATAGTATAGTTTCAATGGTCTGAATCTTGTGAGAAAAGCTTTCGGGAATTGAAAAAGAGGTTGACTATTGCCCAGTATTGACCTTACCAGAAGGTACGCATGGTTTTGTCATATATTTTGATGCGTCTAGAGTTCGTTTGGGTTGTGTATTAATGTAAAATGGCAAAGTTATAACTTATGCCTCCAGGCAGTTGAAAGTTCATGAGAAGAACTACCCAACCTATGATCTAGAATTGGCTGCCATATATTTGCTTTAAAAATATGGTGCCATTATCTTTATGGTGTTCATGTGGATGTGTTCACCGATCACAAGAAGTCTTTAGTATGTGTTTACTCAGAAAGAGCTTAATCTCAGACAAAGGAGGTGGTTAGAATTAATCAAGAAATTATTTATTACCCAGGTAAGGTTAATGTTGTTGCTGATGCCTTGAGTAGATTACCTATGGGTAGTACTGCCCATTTTGAGGAAGATAAGAAAGATTTAGCAAAAGAGGTGCATAGACTTGCACGACTAGGAGTTCGACTAATGGATTCCACAGAAGGAGGAGTAGTTGTGATGAATGGGGCTGAATCATCATTAGTGTCAGAACTAAAAGAGAAGCAAGACCAAGATCCCTTATTGCTTGAATTAAAGGCAAGTGTTCATAAGCAAAAGGTGATGGCTTTTGAACAAGGGGGAGATGGTGTTTTAAGGTATCAAGGTAGATTGTGTGATTGATTTCAAGGGTAATTGGGATGATTACCTATCTCTCATTAAGTTTACTTACAACAATAGTTACCACTCTAGCATCCAAATGGCTCCTTATGAAGCTCTTTATGGGAGAAGATGCAGATCTCCTATTTGATGGTTTGAAGTTGGCGAAGCTGGGTTGATAAGACCAGATTTAGTTCATCAAGCTAGGGAGAAGGTGAAAGTGATTCAAGAGTGATTGAAGACGGCACAGAGTCCTCAAAAATCCTACACTGATGTTAGGAGAAGGGAGTTAGAGTTTGAAGTAGTTAAAGGTTTAACCCATGAAGGGCGTTATGAGATTTGGTAAGAAGGGGAAACTTAGTCCCCAGTATATTTGTCTTACAGAATATCCAAGAGGATTGGCAATGTAGCTTATGAGTTATAGCTACCACAAGAATTAGCAACAGTCCATTCGGTGTTCCACATCTCCATGTTGGAAAATTGTATGGGCTATCCTTCATTGATCATACCAACTGAAGATATTGGGATCAAGGATAGATTATCTTATGAGGAGATTCCACTTCAGATTCTAGATCGCTAAATTTGCAAGTTGAGAACAAAAGAGGTAGTATCAGTCAAAGTTCTTTGAATGAATCAATTTGTTGAGGAAGCTACTTAGGAAGCTGAGGAAGATATGAAGAGGAGATATCCACATCTCTTCGAATCCGAAGAAGTTCCAAATTAAGGTACTAATCCTTTTCTTGGCTTTTATTTATAAGATTAGCATGTGGTAATTGCATTGCTTGTTGGGTGTTTGAGCTGAATTTTAATGTTACATCTTAGCCTAGTAAGAGTAATGTCATTCGAGGACGAATGTTCCCAAGGGAGAGATATTGTAACATCTCACAAATTGAAAGAACTAGAAAGTGCTAGAATTAGAAAGAGTGATTTTTGGAAATAATAAAAATCTGGAAAATTGGTCAAGTTAAGTTTGAGTTTTTCATCAACTTCAAAGGACCATAAATCCTAGTTCAGTATGAGTTAGGTGTGTTTCCAGATATCGTAGGATAGATCTTAGAATAATCTTTCCAACGCCGCTAAGTTTGCACGATTCCGAGTTCGTATGAGTGAGTTATGCCCATTGGAAGTTGGGTTGTTCAAATAAGGAAAGTCCAATCCGGATTTTAGAAGGGCATTATGGTCATTTCACCACCCAATTAAGTTAATTCATTTTTAGCAATTAAATTGGGGTCTAAACTGAATTGGTTCAGTTTAGACAATTGGGAATTTAGACTAGGGTTTTGGAGAAAGAACACAAGAGGAGAAAAGAGTTGAGAACGAGCAAAGTTCGTCGTTCTAGAAGGTTTAGCTTGTGGATTTCGACAAGGTTTGATCCCTAAAGAGGTATGTGAGATCACATAGCGTTGGGTTAGTTCACCCACGCGCCAAACTTGATTCAATTTCAGTGAAGTATATTGATTTGAAAGTAAATCCCTTGAATTCTTGATGAAGTTCATTTGAATTCTTGTGGGTTGTGTTGTTGGAGTTTCTTGAGATTGATTCACATTTTTATTTGTGTTTTCGAGTAGAATCTGATGTTATTTGAGGGTATAAATGATTCTAAGTGTTTGGGGAAAGAACCAATAGAGTTTAGAGGGTTTAGAGATGGAAATCGAAGAAGGAATTTTCGTCTGGCAAATCTGGGCAGTGCCTCCACGTCGCGGATCTGCTCCCCAGATTTGGGAAAAAATATTTCACGGAGCGGAGCGGTCACTGACCATTCTGCCTCAAAATTAGTTTTCGAACAAAAATTTTTAATACTTCTCAGCGTCACCGACCAACCTTCAGACAGTGAAAGTTTGATCTTTTTTTATGTTTAGTGGTCTAAAAACACTCATAAACATCATGAGATCTTTCCTATCACAAATCAGGATTCTTGAATCCATAATTCAATTCTAGAAAAGTTAAGAGTCAAGTCAAGAGTCAAGTCAAGAGAAGTTAAGAGTCAAGTCAAGAGAAGTTGAGAGTCAATTCAAGAGAAGTTAAGACTCAAGTCAAGAGAAGTCAAGAGTCAAGTTAAGGAAAGTTCATAAAGTTTTCCAAAAACTCTTTTACAAATGTTTTAACTTTTTTTGAAGACTTGAGTTTTGAGTTCAGTAAAGAGTAAGGTTTGAAGTTCATTTCTTCAAAAGACTATATCGGGACTATGTATTCCCAAAGAGTAAATGTTTTCACATTTAAAGAAGAAAGGAAACCTTGATTTCCAAAAGAGCTTTTGAGCTAGTTTTCAATAAAGAGTACGAGTAAAAATGTTTTCACTTTTGAGCAAGAAAGGAAACTGAGATTTCCAAGTCTTTTAGGCTAATTTTTTGAGTAATTATATCAAACCAAAGAAAGAGTTTTGTTTTTACAAACATATGAGCTAAGTATATTTTGGGAGTAGTATTGAGCACCGATATGGGGACGAGTTTGAGTTCAGATAACTCACGTCACCATAAACCATGTAGCCATCATGGGTAGTAAAGGATCATACTTTTTAGATGACTCCTTAAGATGCTTTTAGGATAGACTAGTGGATCCACTTAGTTAAGCGTTCTATATGACGGAAAAGTATATGACAGTTCTGGCAGCATGGGCAAGACGTTGTATCACCACTTAGGCTCGTAGTGGTGGTTGTCGGTAAGAGAAACTCTGATAGAAACTATATTACTTTATTATATGAGTAAAGTTGAGTTTGTTATTGCTTTTCCTTTAACGAACTAAGTTGTTCTCTACTGTTTTAAAAGCTTTCTATATATTGCATATGTTTTATTGCTTTATATTGAGTTAAGTTATTTAGGAGTTGAGTAAAGTCAAGGTAAGTGTTTCTTTCAGATTCTTTTTCAAGATTAAGTTATGTTTAGCATTGCAACTCGCATACTCGTACATTCAATGTACTGATGCCAGTTGGTCTGCATCTTATTATGATGGAGACGCAGGTAACCAAGATTAGCATCCAGTGCCTCGTTGATCCAGTTGAGCACTCAAAGTCAGTTGGTGAGCCTCCTAGCTTTTCGAAGGATCCTTTTTATTGCTTTCAGTATTTTAGTTCATTAGGATGTCGTGGGTCTTGTCCCGATGTCCAACTAAGTTTTTTAGAGACTTCATAGACAGAGTTAGGGATGCTAGTTCATGAGTCTTTACTTTTCCTTTTCAGTTACGTTGAGACTTGAGTTGCCACTTTGGCAGTGAATGTTATTTATTACATTCTAAGTTGTTTAGTGAGCAGTTTAGTTTATTCTTTTAAAGTATAATTATCTTGAGTAAAGTCTTCCACTGAGTAAGTAAGCCAAGCCAAGGGTTCGCTTGGGGCCAGCAATGGTTCTCGAGTGTTGGCCACGTCCAATGTGTAGGCTCGGGGCATCACATAATTATATCCTATTTTTGATGATATTTTGATGATTTGTAGTTATGATGGCTAAAGGACAAGGCAGGGACGAAAATATGGAAAAGAGGTCAAAAACATTGAAAGAAGTAAAAACTCCCAACTGAAAGTCGCCAAACCAAAAGGACAGATCACCCAAGAGGCCTGACCTCGCCCAAAGTGGCACTGTTCACAATTGAAGATGTTCCAGGCAGGTTGGTGAACTAAAAGTGAAACGACGACTAGCTGATGTTGAAGGGTGAACAAGATGACCATAGCCGAAGGTGACAGGACTTTGATGAAAATGAAGGCTTAAATGGCGAACAAAGGTTTTCATCACCGATCCACCCAGTGTGAAAGGTAGACTCGATCGAGTTCGCCAACTATGAGGTTCAAACACTTGAAGCGTGAAGCAAAAAAAATGTGAGCTAAGAAACAGACGACAATCCACCGATCTTGTTTGTATCCGACTAATGTCGGTGAGGTTGGTTACGTAGTGAATTTTAGGCCAAATTTTGGGAAAATATAAATAACCCAAAGGATAGAGAAAATAGAGAGCTTTTTGCAGAGATTTTGGCAGAACTTTTTGCAAAGAAGTTTTGGCATTGTAATTTTTGTCTGAGTTTTGTATGAAACTTCTTACCTTGTCAAAAACATCTTTAGTTTTGGGTTTTAATTTTTATTCTTAAAATTGACAATTAGAAGTGGAAATCAAAGTGAGTGTTAGCTATAACTTCTTAATTTCATCACATCCATGATTGCTATCATGATAGGTATAATTTGTTTACTTGTTATGATGGGTGGCTAAAACCCCAATTCTAGCAGTGTAATTATGGGGTTGGGTGTTGATTCAATGAAGTGGGTATTGTGTTTTTCTTTGTTTTATAGCTATGCATTCATTAGGCTAACTAGTGAAATTTTACACGCTTCGAGCGGCTATAAGAAATATTTATTGGACAATAATATATAATGTTTATATTCATGTTAAGTATTAGATATATAGACAATATTAATATTCTCTACATCTGCGACATGATACAATTTCATTTTTTTAAGCATTTAAAATTAAAATTTTCTTTTACATCTTTTAAGTGCAAACTATTCATATATATGTATTAGAATGAAATATTTACCGTGGTAAGGTAAATGAAATAAGAGATCATATTTTAAAATAACAATATATTGTATTACATATTTTTTAACTATCTTCTATACAAATTCTGATTCCGAAAAAAAAAGACTTTTGAAGTTCTTCATTGTGTTTTTATTATTAAATTTGTTTAGTATAATTCTTTAAACATTAATTAAATATTTATGAAAAAGAAACATGAAAAATTTATAATAATATTTAAGAGTAGAAGTTACAAGTAAAATGAAGAGACACGAGTTATGGATTTTATTAGACATTAATTGCATTAATAATCATGTATTAATTTTATTTATAAAAATAAATAAATGAGAATATAAAGGGATAGAAATACAGTAATGAACAAAAAAATAAAAATAATTGGTGACTGCATAAAAAATATAAATACATTTCAAACAAAACAACAGAATAGTGACAAAAACAAAATGTTACATACAAAAAAATGACATCATAGAATTAATATTTTATTTTTTAATTATTTTCTTGCAAGCATAATAAAAATGAAGTTCATAATCATCATAATCTTTTTTTGGAAATGAGATAGTTATATTAATTGTGCTTCATAATCAGAAAAAAATATAAAATAGTAAAGAACCAAATGAATAGCATTGCCAGTGCATGTAGTTAAGTTACTTTTACAAACTAAAGTTTAAAAAATTATAGCAAAAGTAGCTTCCTTACCAATACAAGTCAAAGTTAAAAAAAAATGTAGCAAAAATAATCCCTATTTATGCTTCAAAAAATATTTTTCTTCTACTATCTTCCTTTGCAAGTAGATCCGCCATCATATTCTGTGCTCCATATGTCAAACCCTTCATCATATGCTACCAATTGAATAAAAAATCATAATTATGAATAAATAAAATAGTATACCAATTGAAAGTGATTATACCAAAAGAAAGAAAGAAATTATAACTATATATAATATATCTGTAATTATTTTTTCAATTGTACTAACAATAAATAATAATCATTTCTTGAAATATAATAAATATTTTAATCAAACTATATTATATTCCGCAAATTGACTATTAATGAGAACAATCACATACTAACAACACATTGTTGATTATTACAATTTTTCTTTTTAATCATACTTGCTTGGAGAATGATAAGACATACACAAATAAAATATTAAGAAAGCATATCCAAATACATAAAAATAAAAGGAGACTTGAGAATGAAATATTTCTTACCTTTCATGTACTTCATTTTCGTTACATGTTAGTTAATTCACAAACTAATATGATAAAGAAGAGAAAATATATTCTTGAATGTGATATTTTATGAAATTGAATATGAATTTATATAGGAAAATGCAAAAAATGAAAAGAAATACTTATGAATGAAATATTTCTCACCTTGATGTACTTCTCTTTTGTTACATGTTAGTTAATTCACAAACCAATATGATGCAGAAGGGAAAGGATAATCTTGAATGTGAATCTCAATGAAATTAAATATGAGTTTATATAGGCAAAATATAAGAATACCATAAGACATCATAGAATTACAAATTAATGTTTGGAAGTCATGGACATGAAATTATGAGAGTCTTGAATATTATTAAAAATAAAAATTAAAGTGGTGTAGATCATGGGTAATTACTCTTTGTAAATAAATTAAATAATAAAGAGAAAAATACTTAAAATATCAAAATATATTATTATTATTATTTTATGATTAGAAGTGAGACTAACAAAGAAAAAAAAAAGATAATTTCTAAAATGCTTACACAAAGGTTACAAGTTGTGATGAACTATCTTGTGGATCCTAGTTAGGCTGCTTTTGTACTAGGTAGAATGTTGAATGATAATGTGATACTAAGTCATGAACTAGTGAGGGATGTGGAAGGAAAGGAATTTCACCTAGATGCATGTTTAAAATTAATATGCAGAAGGCTTATGACTCTCTGGAATGACATTTTCTGGAAAAAGTCCTAGTTGGGTTGCAAATACCTGCACAATTTATAACATGGATAATGATATGTGTTAAGACAGTCCCCTATTCTATAATGATAAATGGTAGTCCCAGCAGGCTTTTCCAAGCAAAAAGAGGGGTGAGACAAGGGTATCCACTATCCCCATATCTTTTTGTGCTAGCCATTGAGTATTTCACTAGACTACCGAAGTCACTGAGGGACAGCAAGTTCAAGTTTCATCCAAGATGCCATAAACAACAGATCATACAATTGAGTCTTGTTGATGATCTTCTTTTGTTCAGTAGAGGAGATGTCAAATCAACTGTCCTCTTGTATGAATGCTTTCAACAGTTTTCACAAGCATCAGGTTTAATAGCAAATCAGGCCTAAAGTTGTGTGTATTTTGGTGGAGTGTCAACAGTTGATATTGCAGCATACAGGCTTCACAAAAGGCAATTTACCTTTTAGATATCTTGGAGTCCCTCTAAGCTCCAACAAAATTGTCAATAAGCCAATGTCAACCAATGCTAGACAGGATGCTGGGAAGAATCAACACATGGACTGTGAAATTTCTATCTTATGCAGGGAGGCTCCAGCTGGTGCAAAGTGTGCTAACTTCCATTCAAGCTTTCTGGGCACTAATATTTTTACTCCCAAAGAAAGTGTTGCAGCAGGTAGAAGCTCTATGCAAGAGATTCCTATGGAATGGTGATACACAAACTAAAGGTAAAGCTCTTGTAGCATGGGATATTGTTGTCCAAAAGTTGCTAGAGGCCTGAATATTACAGATGTGTATGTGTGGAATAAAGCAGCAATACTCAAGTATCTGTGGGATTTGGCTAAGAAAAAGGATAAGTTATGGATTGTATGGGTCCATACTTACTACATCAAAGATAGGAGACCATGGGAAGTACAAGCTAATCAAGCTTCTTGGGTTGTGAGGAAAATACTACAAGCAGGGCATTGGATCTCAGAAGCTGGATTACAAGTGACAGAGGTGATGGAGGCAAAAACTTAGAGGTGAACTAAGCAAAGTGCCATGGAGAAGAATGATTTGCAATAACCAAGGTAGTCCTAAATGGACCTTTATCATGTACTTGTCTATACTAAGGAGATTGTACACAAAAGACATGCTAGACAAATGGGGGATTCACACTGATTCAATTTGCTCATTGTGTAAAGCAGAACCAGAAACACATCATCACCTATTTTTTGCATGTAATATGGAAAATGTGATATGGCAAAGGTTACTTCATTAGTTGTCGATCAACAGAAGGAGTGCAGGGTGGAATGAAGAGCTAGAATGGACTACACTGCATACTAACAGGAAAACTATACAAGATGAAGTATACAGAATGACATTGGTTGCAGCTGTTTACTACATTTGGCAAGAGAGGAATTACAAAAAATTTCAACAAAGGGAGAGGACCAAAAAGGAGATTACAAAACAAATCATTCAGGAAATTGATTGTAGAAGTAGCATGACTCCTAGATTGGCTAATGCAATGCATAATTTAAATTTTTATCCTTAGTAGGTTGTCTAGCATAAGAGCCTGGTTAAGGTAAGGGTGATGGGCTTTGAGACTCGGGATTATGTCCATGTCCTAAGCTTCAAATTTGTACATCTTGAAAATCTGGTAATATAATTACAGTTACCAAAAAAATGTTACTCCATTAATAAAAATTTTATTTGTAATAAATTGAATAATTTGATTTTATAATATAATAATCAATTTAAATATGAAAAAAAGCCAAAAAATGGAGAAAAACGATAAGTGCAAATGGAGGTCATAGAGAAGTGCAACATCACTTTATCTATGTTTCTCCTTTATATATATATATATATATGTTACGACCCAGACCGTCGTGATTGGCACCCACACTAACTCTCCGGTGGGAGAACCACTACTACAACCCAAACCAAGCAACTAAAGCAATAACTAAGACATTTAAGTCAAACAGTAATGAAATAAAAATAAAGTTCCCATAAACTCTAACAATAATAACTAACAATGCGGAAGAATAACCTAGAACCTGAAAGTCAATGTACCAAAACATTCTAACAATGAACCAAGTCTAAACAAGAGGGGATACAACCCCAACTAATGAACTAATAAACTAGCTAAAACAAATGTCTAAGTTCGGAAATAGTGGACATAAACAAAAGAGAATCTCATGGCAGCCCAGAAGAATTGGCTCACCCTTGAAATCGAAGTGACGATCACCGATCTTCTAAGTGAGGTTTGTCAGTAATCGCTTGAAAATGGCCTGTACTCAACAAAAATAAGAGCAAGTGCAGAATCAATACACAACCACAGCGTACTGGTAGGATCACGCGGCTATCCCATTAGTGCAACATAAGCAAGTCAAAACAACATTATAATCACATGCATATATATCAACATATATAATATTATTAATATTTACGAACAACGAACAACTTCACATTTTATATCAAATCATTGGTCCTCTCATGGAACCCAAACCCAAACAGTTAACATACCGAAACGTGGCAACAGATCCCATATTTATGTCGGAACGTGGCAACTGATCCCATTTTTATGCAGGAATGTGGCAACCGATCCAAGTTAGTTATGTCGAAACGTGGCAACCAATCCCATTCACACACCACAATCACAATAACAATCACAAGTATATCATCAAGATCATACATTTAAGTTATGATTTCATGTTCTCTATCTCATTTACAACAAGTGTGATCAACATAGCAACATTCATATATATACAAGTATCATAATGAAGCAAGAACAAACATACATCACACAATCATAGAGTGACAACTATCACCTACCTCGAAACAAGCTTGAAACCCTAAGAAACTTGATCCTTTCCTTTTTGGATTCGTTCCGCATGTTCTTGGTCTACAAACAATCAATATAATACGGAAATCAATAAGCAATCATTAATTACCCAAATTACTAACAATTCTATGAATCCTAGATCAAATCCATGATCCCAATATGCAAATTAGGGTTGTTTCCACCATAGAATCTATAACAAAACCCTCCCCCATCAATATTCGCTCATTCTATTATGTTCTATGGATCGAAAAACGGATTCAGGGAGTGAAAAGATTACCTTTACATCAAGAATGTGAAAAATGAGTAGGAGTCACCTGTGGTTCGTTCCTTAGCTCTAAAAATTGAAAGTGCCAAATAAGGTCGTTTAGGGATTTATTAACGACCCTAAGTCGCGTTGAGCCCGCCACAGTAGCCGTCACCCCGTTGTAGCAGCCCCGCCAGAGCGGCAAAAAGTAGCGCCAAGGCGGCATTCTCGAACCAATGAGTTATTTAAAGAATTCCAAAATCTCCATTTCACAACACACCTCTAACCCACGATAATCAGTAAATACCCCCTTATGCTAAGATCGATTCTGAGAGTTCTACTCGCCCGAATTCAATTCCGTAAAGTCGTACGAATTCTTAAACAAGTTATCTAAATACTTATTTAATCAAAAAACATAATTACTTCACCTGATTTTTACCATATTCCCCTACACCTCAAGGACTCTAATTTCATCCAAATCTGGACAAGGTTGGGAAAATCCAAATACTATGAAAAAGTTTTCTGGCCCCAAATTTTCCCCTGTTGGCTTTTCTATAACGACGGGAATATGTCGTTACAATAGATACCAATTTACCCATCACTCGTCCCCGAGTGACAAAACATAGGATATAGGCTCAGGAAGGAATGAAGTAGTACCTGAATCAACGAACAATTTAGGATACTTGTCTCGCATGTCCCTCTCAGTTTCCCAAGTAGCTTCCTCAACTGGATGATGCTTCCATTGAACTTTCACGGACATAATCTCCTTGGTCCTCAACTTGCACACATCACGATCAAGAATTGAAATCGGTTCCTCCTCATGTTGGAGGTTCTTGTCTAACACAATTGAGTCCCACTTAATCATTAATATGGCACCATGATACCTCTTCAACATAGATACATGAAATACCGGATGAACACACGATATATTAGGAGGTAAAGACAATCTATACACTACCGGTCCCACATATTCAAGAATCTCAAATAGACCAATGTATCTAGGACTTAGCTTACCTTTCTTACCAAATCTCATCACCTTTTTCATGGGTGATACCTTAAGAAGAACATCTTCACCATTTTGAAATACCATGTGTCTTCTTACCTTATGATCCGCATACTTCTTCTGTCTACTCTGAGCTGCTAAAAGCTTTAGCTTAAATACTCCTAACCTTATCTTGAGCATACTTCACTAAATCAACCCCCATTGGTTTCACATCTCCATCCTTAAACCATCCATGGGTGATCTACATCCCCTACCATAGAGTGCCTCAAATGGTGCCATATCAATGCTGGAGTGATAACTATTATTATAGGAGAACTCACACAGAGGTATGAATTTATCCCAATACCCTCCAAAATCAAGCACACATCCCCTCAACATGTCTTCTAATACTTGAATAGTCCTCTTCGACTGCCCGTGAGTTGTGTGCCCAATTCATCATGCAATTTCCTCCAAAACTTGGATGTGAATTGGGTACCACAGTCTGAAATGATAGAAAGGGGCACCCTGTGCAACCTTACTATCTCTTTCACATAAACTTTAGACAATTATTCAGCATTATAATCTATTTTTACCGGAATAAAATGGGCTGACTTAGTCAATCTATCAACCACCACCCAAATAGAATCAAACTTCCCCAAAGTCTTAGGAAGACCAACCACAAAGTCCATGGTTATTCTTTCCCACTTTCATTCCGGAATTGGCATTCTTTGAAGTAAACCTGCAGGCCTTTGATATTCATATTTCACTTGTTGACAATTTTGACACTTCGCTACAAACTCAGCTATGTCTTTCTTCATGCCCGGCCACCAATAAATTTGCTTCAGATCTCTATACATATTGGTCACACCCGGATAAATATAATATCGCGAACCATGAGACTCTACTAACAATTTCTCAATCAAGTCATCTACTCTAGGAACACATATTCTCCCCTTGATATTTAGCACACCATCCGCATCAAGAGTGGTCTCTTGTGCCTTACCCATCGCAGTCTTCTTTCTAAGTTCCTCCAAATTCTCATCTTCAAATTGTTTGGTCTTGATCTCCTCAATGAATGTGGCCCTTACCTCAATACTAGCTAGCACCCCACCTCTCTATGAGATGCCTAATTGCATGAACTTAGACTCTAAGGTCTTAATTTCTTTAGCCAAAGGTCACTTGGCTACACTTAAGCAAGCTAAACTACCCATACCCACCACTTTTCAACTCAAAGCGCCTGCCACCATATTAGCCTTGCCTTGATGGTATTGAATGGTCATATCATAATCTTTAAGTAACTCCATCCGCCTTCGCTGTCTCAAATTCAGATCCTTTTGAGTGAAAACATGCTGCAAACTACAATGATCAGTAAACACTTCACACTTAACATCATAGAGGTAATGCTATCATATCTTAAGAGCAAACACTACCGCTGCCAACTTTAAATCATGCGTTGGATAATTCCTCTAATGCACCTTCAATTGAGGTGAGACATAAGTTATAACATTTTTATCCTGCATTAACACAACACCCAACCCAGAATGAGAAGCATCACAATAAACAATAAAATCTTTACCTTCAACCGGTAATGCTAGAATAGGTATGGTGGTCAAAAAAGTCTTTAGCTTTTGAAAGCTCTCCTCACATTTTTCAGTCCATTCAAATGGTATTTCCCTTTTGGTCAAATTAGTCAAGTGAGTGGCAATAGAAGCAATTTTTTTCACAAATCGACGATAATAGCTAGCGAATCCCACAAAATTCCTAACTTCAGTCACAGAACTTGGTTGGACCCAATTCCTAACCGCCTCAATCTTTTGAGGATCTACCATTACCCCTTCTTTTGAAACTACATTCCCCAAAAAATGCAACCGATTTCAACCAAAATTTACACTTAGAAAATTTAGCATATAGCGTTTGCTTCCCAAGAACACCCAAAACACTACGAAGATGGTCGGCATGTTCTTCCTCACTTTTCGAATAAACCAAAATATCATCAATGAAAACAATAATGAACGAATCAAGAAATGGTTTGAACACCCCATTCATCAAACTCATGAAAGCTGCAGGTGCATTAGTCAAACCAAAAACTCATAGTGCCCATAGCGAGTTCTAAATGCCGTCTTGGGCACATCCTCAGGCCTAATTTTCAATTGATGGTAACCGAATCTTAGATCAATCTTAGAGAAAACTGATGCACCTTGCAATTGGTTAAACAGATCATTTATTCGAGGCTAGGGATACTTATTTTGAATAGTGACCCTATTCAATTGCCGGTAATCTGTGCACATTCTCATACTACCATCCTTTTTCTTAACAAACAAAACTGGAGCACCTCATGGGAAGCACTAGGACGAATAAATCCTTTATCAAGAAGTTCTTGGATTTGAGTCTTAAGCTTTCTTAATTCTGTCGGAGCCATGCGATATGGATGGATAGAAATGGGGCATGTACCAGGCTCTAAATCAATACAAAAATCTATATCTTTATCCAGAGGCATACCAGACAAATCATTAGGAAACACTTCACTAAATTCAGACACCACATGAATAGACTCAATGGATGGAGCCTTAATCTTAACATCCCTAATATGAGCCAAATAAGACAAATAACCCTGCTCTACCAGTTTACTTGCCCGAATGGAGGATATAATCTTAGCTTGCTTAAGCTTGTACACCCCTTCCCACTATAATTTTTCCTTTCCCTAAATTTCTAGAGTTACATACTTAGTATTACAATTAAGCACATTATAATAGACATGGGTAACTATGACTGACTCTCCAACTGGGGTAGAAAAACGAATAGGGGCATCTAGAATATCACAAATCATATCAAAATCTGAGGCAAATATCACGGATACATAAGAATAAGTAGAACCCAGATCAAACAACACATTAGCCATCTAGTCAGAGACAAGAATAGTATATGTGATCACCGCATCAGATGCTTCCGCCTCATTCTTGCCCAAAAAAGCATAACATTGAGTCCTATCATCATGATGATCCATTTCCAAACCTAGTTGCGCGTTACCCCTACCTCCGTTACCATTACCATTTCCTCTACCTCCACGGCCTCGCTGATTACCTCCTCGCCCACCTTGTGGATGCCCTTGACCATTATTACCATTCCCCATGGGTACCACTGCTCTAGACTGCTGCTGCGCGGAATCTAACACACGTGGGTGGGGGCAATCTCTCCTTATATGCCCAGGTTTTCAACAGTTGTAACAAGTACGATCAAAATATGGCCTGCCGCCCATCGAAGGCGCGACTCCCTGGCTATCCTGAAAATTATGAGATGGAGCTTCCGAGTAACTACCTTTAGAGGCGGGCATAGCGAACTGAATTGGCTTGGCTGCAAGCGTTGGCCTTCCGGACCCCTTGGAATAAGAACCTTGAAAGTTACCCGAGTTCTTGGCCCTTTTTGCCCATGCCTTAGCTTGACCGTCTCGCCTCACCCCTTCCACTTTCTTAACATAGTCTATTACCTCATTAAAGCTCCACTTTGCAGAAGTCATATGAACAGATAATACTTGCAACTCAAAATTTAATCCCCTAATAAATAACCGGATTCTCTCTTCCTCAGTAGTCACCAATTGAGTAGCATATCTAGACAAAGCATGAAACTTGTCCTCATAAGCAGCCACAGTCATACCACCCTGCTCCAATGCCATGAACTTATCCTTCTTGCGATCCCTCAAAGTCCTAGGCACATACTTCTCTAGAAACAGAGCATGAAATTGGGTCCAAGTAAGTGGAGGTAAAGTAGAAGATGTGCATTCTATATAAGCTCTCCACCACTACTTAGCCTCACCTTGAAGTTGGAAAGACACAAACTCAACTCCATGCTGATGAAAAATACCCAGTTTATGAAGCCTCTCATAGCAATCAAGAATGAACTCATAAGCATGCTCATTCTCAGAACCAAGAAACACATAAGGCTTTAGCTTCACAAACTTAGTCAATATTTCATGCTCATTACCAGTCATAACATAACCCAACAAAGGATGGACGAAAGAATCATTACCTCCAGTCCCACCCACCTTGGGCGCAGTGCTAGCAATATGAGGATTAGTAGGAGTTGTAGTTGCTTGAGCAGAAGGAAGCACTCCAGGACCAACCAATCCCTTTAAGAACGACATGATTTGTTGAGCTAACACTAGATGCAAAGGAGGAACACACGTAGTCTCAGTCTGCACCTCTCCCCCTTGTTCCAAATCCTCAACATCAACATCAACATTCTCATTTATCTCTTCATGATGCGCATGAGGGTTCTCATTCATAGGAGCATTCTCAACAGAAGCTCCATTTCCAGTTGGTTCCACTCTTCCACGGCCTCTACACCTAGCTCTTCCTATACCCCTGCCTCGACTGCGACCTCTCACCGCAGATTCCTCAACCGGAGCATTGACGGGAGCTATGGGCCTGACGCTGTTGAATCTAGTATTAACCATCTATGGATAGAAGAGTGAAGGAGGTTAGATACCAATTAGAATCTAGTCATAGCACGAAAGGAGACAAGAGAAAACAAAGAGATTTCCTAAAGTCCTATAGCCTCTCGAAGAAAAGTAAAGGCGTCCCCGTACCATTCCGCGAGACTATATTAGACTAGTTTTGGTACATCGATATCAACAAACCTAAACTCTAATACCAACTTTGTCACGATCCAAACCATCGTGATTGGCACCCACACTAACTCTCCGGTGAGAGAACCACTAGTACAACCCAAACCAAGTAACTAAAGCAATAACTAAGACACTTAAATCAAACACTAAGGAAATAAAAATAGAGTTCTCATAAACTCTAACAATAATAACTAACAATGCGGAAGAATAACCTAGAACCTGAAAGTCAATGTACCAAAACATTCTAACAATGAACCAAGTCTAAACAAAAAGGGATATAACCCCAACTAATGAACAAATCAACTAGGTAAAACAAGTTTCTAAGTTGGGAAATGGTGGAAATAGACGAAAGAGAATCCTATGGCAGCCCGAAAGAATTGGCCCACCCTTGAATTCGAAGCGACGACCAGTGATCTTCTAAGCGAGGTCTGTGAGTAGTCGCTTGAAGATGCCTTGTACTCAACAAAAATAAAAGCAAATGCAAAATCAGTACACAACCATAGTGTACTAGTAGGATCACGTGGCTATCCCACTAGTGCAACATAAGGAAGTCAAGACAACATTATAATCACATGCATATATATTAACATATACAATATTATCAACATTTATGAACAACGAACAACGAACAATTTATATGAAATCACTGGTCCTCTCATTGAACCCAAATCCAAACAGTTAATATGCCGAAATGTGGCAACCGATCCCATATTTATGCCGAAACATGGCCACCAATCCCATTTTTATACCGGAATGTGGCAACTGATCCAAGTTAGTTATGTTGGAACGTGGAAACCGATCTCATTCACACACCACAATAACAATCACAATCACAAGTATATCATTATGATCATACATTTAAGTTATGACTTCATGGCATTCATCAATTCTCTATCTCATTTACAGCAAGTGTGATCAACATTGCGACATTCATACATATACAAGTATCATAATGAAGCAAGAACAAGCATAAATCACACAATCATAGAATCATAACCATCACCTACCTCGAAACAAGCTAGAAACCTTAAGAAACTTGATCCTCCCCTTTTTGGATTCGTTCTGCTTGTTTTTGGTCTACAAATAATCAATATAATACGGGAATCAATAAACAATCACTAATTACCCGAATTACTAACAATTATATGAACCCTAGATCAAACCCATGATCCCAATTATCCAAATTAGGGTTGTTTCCACCATAGAATCTATAAAAAAAACTCCCTCATCAATATTCACCCATTCTATTACGTTCTACAGATCGAAAAACAGATTCAGGGAGTGAAAAACATACCTTAGCCTCAAGAATGGTGAAAAATGAGTAAGAGTCGCCTGGGGTTCGTTCCTTAGCTCTAAAAATCAAACAGTGCCAAATAAGGTCATTTAGGGGTTTATTAACGACCCTAAGACGCGTCGAGCCCGCCACAACGACCGTCACCCCGCTAATGTGGCCCCGTCAGAGCAACAAAAAGTGGCGCCAAGGCAGCATTCTCGAACCAGTGAGCTATTTAAAGAATTCCAAAATCCCCATTTAACAACACACCTCTAATCCACGATGCTCAGTAAATACCCCCTTACGCTAAGATCGATTTCAGGAGTTTTACTCGCCCGAATTTAATTTCATAAAATCGTACGGATTCTTCAACGAGTTATTTAATTACTCATGTAATCAAAAACATAATTACTTCACCCAATTGTTACCAGATTCCCCTACACCTCAAGAACTCCGATTTCGTCCAAATCTATACAAGGTTGGGAAAATCCAAATACTACGAAAAAGGTTTTCCGCCCCAAATTTTTCCCCATTGGCTTTTCTATAATGACGGGAACAGGTCGTTACAAATATATATATATATATATATATATATTACCATAGGTTTAATTCATCGGCTAAGGTTACAAACGTAATTCTATTTTCGATCTCTGATTAATGCTTAAAAGAGATCAATTGAAGTTGATAACTAGTTTAATGCATGCAATTTAAGTTTGGTTTCTTTGATTTGATCGAAAGAGAGATTATGGTTCAGATCCATTTGCCTAAATCAACTCGAAAGAGAGATTATGGTTCAAATCTATTTGCCTAAATCAACTCGAAAGAGAGATTCTTTAAGGTAATGAGTTGATCTATGATTCATATAGATGTGACCGAAAGGATACTCTATGAATTGGTACTATTTGATCGAAAGAAGATTAGTGTCATTGAAGATTACCCAACCTATCCATGATTATTTAGCACTATAGAGCAACACAATTATACCTATGCGACATTGATTCGAATCCTAGCACCCTTAGGTTACTCCTGAATTGCTTGAGACACTTATACTTCAAACTATTTTAGTAAACTTGGTGGAATCATCCACCCACTTGTCTTCACATGCTACAAAAAATAGGTCCAGATTATTAATTTCTTAGTTGAATTCTTATCATTAAACTATTCTCTGTGGGATTCGACCTAGACTTATAGTTGGATATTTTTATTAACGACAACTGCTTATTCTCTTAGTTGTTTTTAAGGATAATTTGAGCGTTATAAAAAATGGTGCCCCTGCTAGAGAGTGGTGACTCATAATTCAATTAGTGAAATTAGTTTATAGATTTATTGAATTATAGTACATTGTTGCTTAGTGTTGTTGTTTTTATTGGTAGGTATAAATATGAGTGATAATGATAGTGGTGACGGTAGTCAGTACGGGAAGAACGATCAAATGGTGACGTAAATGACATGCACATGAATTTCATTGCAACCAATGGAGCTATCTGGTTACCTCCAGACTTCACGCATCAGGACACTACTTCAGTTCAAGTGCCAATGATCGTGTGTAGTGATATAACCCAACCAAGGGTTGGGATCGTTCTCACAGGGAGTGGTTTCGAGAATTAATAGAAAAATAAAATTAAGTTCTAATCAGTCATAGGTATAAACATTATCGAATACAAACATACTAAATCTAAGGGGTGACACAAGCGTCAATTATCAATAAGGGTTTGTAGTGATTTAACAACTAAAACGACAAAAATATAAGCAAACAAGATAGGGAGATGGGATTCTTGGGATATAATAGGAATATGGGATAAACTACACAATCGGGTAAATGCTATTGATAGTCAATTGCTGAACATTTCTAACTAGGCTAGACTTTAGTGGGGTAAATTCTCTCTCAAGCAACTTACCCTAAATTAACTCAATTTCTCTCGAACACCGAGTTGCCGCTTTTAAGCACAACCTCCGCCTTAGCCCATTCACTCTCTTGAGCTGAATGTGTGGGAAAAGGACTAGGGTTCACTCTCTCGAGCTGAACCCACGAAGACCCAATAACCATTGGTTATCGATTTAGTAGTCTTAGTTTTAAAACCTCAGCAAGCCATAAACAATAAGATGAAATCGTATTTGCAACTACAATCCCATTAAGTTCAAACACAACTACTAGAAAAAATCACATTTAAACAACAAATAGACTAACAATAAGCAATAGCCAATAGGAAATTTAACCCATATTCACAAAATCACACTCCAAGAATTGGTGTTTTAGCTAGACATAGAAAAAAGGAAGAAAATGATACCAAATCGAAATAACATCAACTGGGTATGATTTATATTCACTTTAAACGAGTCTAAGAACAAGGTCTCTCTACTTGAAACTTAGAAAAATAAAATGTACTAAGAAAAAATCAACTAGTATTTATAGTTGTCAAAAAATGTGTCGTGAAGGATCACTCAGCGCAGTTAGTCGGATCAACAATGCACTCGGCGATCCGCCCTTTGGTCTGCTTCATCGCCTTTCAGTTTTTGCCTTCAGCATCTTCGCGTTCTTGATCAGTGGGCGATATAGTACTTCTTCGCGAAACTATTCGGTGATGCGTCGACTGCTCCCTTTCATTTCCAACTTGATCTTTTCCTTTAGGACTTAACGCACTGAAACTTTGGGCAAGGTTAAGGCCATTTGGCGAATCGCCTAATGCATTAGGCGATCCTTGGGCCTTCTTTTCTTCGTCTTTTCAGCCATTTTGTTCCTTTTTGCCAAGTAGTGTCCATGCTTTGCATCAAACTCCAAATACCTGAAACTTAAGGATTTACATCAGATATTGAGGAAAAATATGCATTTGAGGACACTAATTCTATTAAAACAAAGCCCTAAATTAGTCCAAATTGTGGAGTCATCACCTCCCACAACAGGGAGAGCAATGTTCCATGTAGCTAGAACAATGCTACAGCTGCTCCAAATGAGAGAAATGTTCGCAGTTTAGCTCTTGAGGAACCTGATGAACACCTTCAAAATTTTACGGATATTTTTGGGCCATTCGTCTTCAAGAACATCTCACAAGATTCTATTTGGATGAGATTATTCCCACTCTCTTTAACGGGGGGATCGATAAGATGGTTTGCTGAGTTGCCAAATGATTCCATCACCTCATGGGAGGAGTTAACTGAGGCATTCTTAGAGAGATTCTTTCCTCCCTAAAAATGGTCAAGCTTAGGGACAACATCAAAAATTTTAAAATAGTCGGAGGTGAACCTCTTCACGAGACATGGTTGCAGTTCTAAAAATTGCTTCTACAATGTCCAACATACGGTGTTCCAGACAATTCGTTGCTGCAATACTTTTATTGTAGCCTTGATTTAGTTAATAAAGCCTTGGCTGATCAACTTATTCAAAGTGGCTGATGCGATAACCATTTGATGTGGCAATATTGTTGATAGATGATATGACAAAAGTGAATCGAGCATGACACACTAGAGAGGATCAAGTATATTCTTAACAATGGGGCATGAGCAAGGAGCAAATGGAAAATGATCATGACTGCAATGAAAACATGGCTAAAATGATGACCCAACTTGACTTGTTGTCCAAACATGTCTTTGGATGTGGATTGAAAATGGTAAATGCAGTTGGAACAAGCAGTGGGCAGTGCCCGAAAGATTCCAATTTTGAGGCATTGTGCAACGAAGAGATTAATTACATGGAATATTGATTGGGGAGGGGGAGGGTTTCCATCCTAACTACCCAAGACTGAATGGGAACAAAGGTTCGAACAAGGATCGAGATAACACTTGGAGAGATAAGGAACCTAAAAAAGATAGGTATGTCCTACCTCATGATCTGCCAAAACCAAAGGAACCAGCTGGACTAGAGGAAGATTGAACCAAGAATATGCTAACAAGGATCTTCAACAAGGCTGAAGGGTCCGATAAAGTGTTGAAGGATTTGAAAAATGACTTCTTCACTTTGACTCAAAGGGTTACTTCTCATTCCATATCAATCAACCATCTGGAAACTCAAATGTGTTAGATTTCTACCTATAAATATCCAAGGAAAAATGGAACGTGGCCTAGCGGCACCATTCCAAGTCCTGAAAATGATTGTTGATGAGTAAGAACTGTGTCGTGCCACAATGTTAAATAAGGCACTTTATGGGAGGAAACCAAAGTCTATTTTATTGTTATCAATAATGAGTGTTGTGAGTGCAGGTTGGAATGAAGGCGAAAAGTTGGAAAGGATGTAGAAGGAAATAACAGTACCCAATCGGTGATGCGCCAACATGATTGCGCAGACATATTCATGTTCACCCTTTGAAACAACAATTTGAAAAATGGTAATATCAACATCGACGATTAGGGACCAAATTAGAAATTCACCCAATCACACTAGGCGAACTGCATCGGGTCTACCGAATTGACCATCAGGTTTGAAAGTTATCTAGCCATCATCTGCCAGCTTAAGTTCCTTTGGCTATTCACTGAATGCGTTCATCAACGTTAGTCGCAGATCGCCGAGTGCGCCTGAAATTAAAAGACCAAGAGTATTTTCAAATTTAAGAAAACAAACTTTCATATTTTTAATATCTTTTACTTCCAAAACTCCCCATATTCTTGTTTCTTTAATTGTGTGACCTCATTTGCGTAGATTTATGTGCTTGGAGTGTATTATGAAGCATTCTTTTCAATCCTAGACCCTTCTCCCTTAATTTTGTGCTTAGTGGTCTTATTTGAGGTTGGTTTTCGAGACTTTTATTAATATTATTGCTTAAAATTGATGTGTATGTTGTGGGTCTCGTATTATATTGTTGTTATGATATGTAATTTAATTGGGTCCTGCTGAATGTTGACGATTGAACTATGCTCATACGTTAGGATAGTTGATTTTGTGCCTGAAATTTTTAAAATTGATTGTGAAGGTTAAAATTTGAAATTGATGTGATAAATATGATGGGTCATACTTAAATTGATCGTGGGTGAAGTTTGATTAGCTTAGTTTTACCCCAGAAATGTGTATTTGTCCAATGATAGATAGAGTGACAATTTTCTTAAGGGAAAATCATCAATTTGGGCAATGCTTTGTGAAATTTGGGGGAAGTTTGAGTATCCATAAGTAGAATAGCATGTGGGTAGATTGTAACAATGATTGGGTAATGGGCCAGGTATTGTTTCTTATTAGTGTTAAAATCCTTAAAAGTAGGCATTGGGCTAAAATTACCTCTTCTGTGATATTGACTTAGCTCGGTAAGGTGCTTAGGTGAATCACTAGTAAGTTCCAAATTGCCTTCTATGTTTGAATGTGTGACATAGGTACTATCCCATTCAAAGGTCTTGTCTTAGATCGCCGAAACAAACGTGGCGAATTACCAAGTTGGAGTGGACATCGCCCTTTGTGCCTGTCCCTTTTAGTTGAGCACTGTCACTTTCGGTGGACTTGTCTTAGCTCACCTAAACCAAATCGATGGATCACCGAGTTAGAGATGACTCCACATTTTGTGCCTGAATGAATTTGAATTATGGTTTGTCAATTTTGACAAGCTTGCCTAAGCTCACCTAACCTTTCAGGGGAATCACCTTCTAGTTGGAGAGCCTCAAAACTTATTTTGAACTCTGTTTGTGTTTGAACTTGTTTGAACTAACCTTCACTAAATTTATGTTTTTAAATGTGTGCCTTGTAGAAAATTGCCAAAACTAAAGGAAAGGGAGTGGTGACCTCTGACTTTGAGTCCGAGAGAGAGTCTCCTCCTCCTACCCCTCTAAAGAAAAACAGGGGAATCACTATTAATGAGCCATGTGAGGCTCCGCAAATGTCACAACCCAAGGGTACCCCCTGGATGTAACATGACACATAGGACCCCGAAAGGAACCTTTAAGCCACTTAGCATATCATAACATAAAACATTAATAATAATAGTAAAAACGCATTTAAGTCCAAAAGTTTCATAAAATTAAAGCGGAAGTCTAGATTTGTCTCATTAAGCCATCTATTACAATCGAAGTATCAAATAGGGTCACAACCCTTACAACATAGTTCTCAAATGAGAGTACAATAAAAAGAAACTTGAAAGTCAACATCCGTCCTCGAACCATGAGGACTCTCCAAAAGCAAGGAGAATAGTCGATCCAAGCTTCGATTAAGAAGGAAGATCACCTCACACACCGGACCCTACACTTATAGAAAAATGTAGAAAATATGGGTTAGTACAAAAATACACCAAGTATGGTAGCCATGCATAAAAACCTTAAAACATGCAAAAAAGTACATTTTAGTTGAAAACTATGCACTTTACCAAGTTTAGGAATCATCATGAAAATTAGTGCAAAAGCATAAGTCATAAGCATAATCAACATATAGATCATCATATCATATTGGAAACATACCATAAATACCCTCAAAACATCCTTGTGCAATGCACAAATAAGATCCCATAATCCTACCCATACTAAGAAACTAATTGAGTAACTATAGTTCATAACATATACTCCCTCCGTTTCGAAAAGAATGACCCTATTTCCTTTTTAGTCTGTTTCAAAAAGAATGGCCCCTTTCCTTTTTTGGCAACATTTTAACTTTAACTTTCTACGTGGCATGTTTAAGGCCACAAGATTAAAGGGCAATTTTGTACATTTGACATAACTTTAATTTAGGACCACGAGATTCAAAAGTCTTCTTTATTTTCTTAAACTCCGTGCCAAGTCAAACTAGGCCATTCTTTTTGAAACAAAGGGAGTATTATTGTTCATATAATCATAATGGGATTAACTTTAACCGCCATAGACCATGTGAGCTAAATCATGGAATCCGGTGTCTACCCACAAAGAAAAGGGGTTGTCCTACTTGCCTAAGGTAGAACTATACTCTTAGCTTAGGTGGATCCACTAGCTAAAGACCTATGTGGCACTGATTTAATGTTTCAAGGACACTTCATCCAATTCTAAATGTCAACGATCGCTAGTCAGTATATAACCCAACTAAATGAGTTGGAGTCGAATCCCACAGGGAGTGGTATGTGTTTAAGATTCAATAGGAAAGTACGAATATGATCAAGTCAGTCATAGGAATAGACACTTCCGAATAGAAATATAATTCAAATCAGGGGGTGACACGAATGTTAAATAACAGGGGGTTTTGGTTTGAATTATCAACTACATCAGCAACAAATAATACGAAATAACAATAATGAGATGGGTTCTTGGGATATGATTCGATTATAGGCTAATGTAGACAAATGGGTAATTGCAACTGTTAGGAAAATAGCTGTAAATTAGTGAATAAGCTAGAATATAGAGGAGGTAAACTTTCTCTCGAATAATTTATCCCGAATCAAGTCAATTTCTCTTGAACATCGACAAGTATGAAAAATAAGAACAACCTACGCCTTAGTCCATTCAGTCTCTCGAGCTGAATGTGTGGAAAAGGGTTTAGGATTCATTCTCTCGAGCTAAACGCATGACAACCCAATACCCACATACCATCAATCAATAATCTTGGTTTTAAAACCTCTCTCTCGAGCAAGCCAAAAACACGAAGGTAGAACTGCATTAGCAACTACAATTCTTTAAATTAACCCACAATTACTGATTGAAATCACTTTTAAACAACATTTAGACTAACAATTAGCAATACCCATAAACTAAATCAGCCCATAATCATATAATCACACACCAAGAATTGGGGTTTTAGCTAGACATCATAAAAAGATAAAAAATCGTTACCAAATTGTGTTTCCATCAACTAGGTAAGATTAATTTCGTCTTTACAAAGGTCCAAATTGAAGAATCTCAAAGACCCACTTCCAATTTCTTGAAAGTGAAAAACTTCAATTCTTCAAAGCTAAGGAAAACTTGTGTCAATACTCAGAGTTTAAACTGAAAATTAATTAGAAAGCTTACAAAAATGTTTCAAGATATTAAACTAAATGTTCAAAAACGTATTTATAGTTACCAAAAATATGTTGCGAAAGACCATTCAGCGCAGTAACTTGGGCTCAGCGATCCGCCATTTGGTCCTTTCCATCGCCTTTTTGCCTTGGCCTTCAGCATCCTCTAGGTCTGTAACTTTGGGTGATCTAGTTCTGTATTGCGAAATCACTCGGCGATCCACCGACTGCTCGTTTCTCTCAGCAACTTGATTTTCTCCTTCCAGGATTGGCACACTGGAACTTTAGGTGGTCAAATGGCCACTCGGTGACTCGCCTAATGGACTTGGTGATCACCAGGCTCTCTTTTCTTCCTTCTTTCAGCTCACTTCGTTCCTTTCTGCAAATTAGTGTCCTTGCTTTGTTCCTCAATCCAGATACCTAGAAATCAAGGATTTTTCATCAGTTATTGGCACAAAATAAGCATTTGAGGACACTTAATCTATCCAAATAAAGCCCCAAATGAGTCCAAATCTTGGACTCATCAACACGCCAACTTAAACTTTTGCTTGTCCTCAAGTAAAACTCAAGTTCATCAGTTCAAAAAGGATGTCTCAAATAGTGCTACATAAGACTTTATCATGAATGCACACGACAAGACTCAACTTACTCATGCAAGGATCAATTGTGCACTCAAAGACTCAAGTTGTGACTCACCATTATCAAAGAATCTCAAGCTCACAATACTTGCTTCAAATGCAAGTTCAAGCTCAACAAAGTTACTCAAATGCCTTCACACAAAGAATGATTCCATATTCACACACAATGGTTCAACAATTTATAGTTCCGAAATAAAAAACAACTCTCACACTCACAAAGATGAACACATGCATGACTTCACCCATAGGTTTGCCCTTATTTTCCAATCAACACTTGTTTCATCTTACTCAAGATCAAAAAGGTCTTTTCAAAGCTTGTAACAGGACTGAATGCAAAGGTATGGTCATATAGGCTCAGTGGATGCTATCCTCATGAAATGTGGTATGAACAACACTTTCTTTCCTTTTCTTTATCATTCTCATTCATGCTCAAAATTCACCCCATTATTCATTTCTCATGGAATACCGGACACCCCATTTCTTTTGCACTATCACAACTTTATTTCAAAACTTTTTCATTCTTTGTTTTTACTTCTTCTTTTCTTTTTCTCTTTTTTTTGTGTATGGAGGGGTTCTATGTTTTTCACAACCATGGATCAAAGGGGACTTCTTTGCACTTCTTGATTTAACTTCTCTTTCCACCACACCCCCAACTTAGGATTTTGGCGTAAGTTGGCTATTCAAACAAACCACAATTCATGAGGATTATGGGCGAAGGGATAAAGAAAGGTCACAATTTCATCAAGTTTGTTCCAAGGAAAGGCTAATGCTCAAAAGGTGTTCAAGCAAAGTTCACACTCACAAGGTAGGCCACAAAAGAGGTATAATGTCAAATTGTTTCACTCTTTAAAAATGTTGCCTAAGATCATTTCAAGAGCTTGCATCTCTTAGTCAATCGGACCAACAGGGAAAATTCTAGGTGTCATCACACAAGGTTCATGGTAAGCTGATCGCACAAGGCATTGGCACCAATATCAAACAAGACTCCACACTTTCGCTAGTGTTAAATGTTCATCACAGGAGACTCAATTTGATAACCGGCTAGTCATAACGAGATGCAAAAAGCTCACATATTATCTATGTAACTTCATTTTGCCTCATCGTAGCCGCATGTTCATTTTTGTTTGATTTAGATCACTATTCAAGTCATCGATATTGATCACAACTGACACTCAAATTTGCACAAGAACAACCACAATTAAATACACAAGAGGTGGCAAAAAAATATCAGAAGCGCCTAAAAATCATTTACAATTAAAACAAGGAGCCACAAGCTCAAACATCCACAAAATAGTACTAAAACACAATTTACAACACAAAACCCAATATATAAACAAAAACAATAATCACAAGAGGTAGGTATGGAAATACCTCACCCCACCACAAAGAAAATGCATTTTTTCTCAAATATAATAAAGTACTAAAAATATCAATAGAAACGACATAGAGAGAGGTAAATAGAAGTCATGTCTAAGCAGTCGCTCCATCTGTCGGGGTATCAGTGCCCGGTCCAACACTCTAAACTTGGGCCTTAGTGCCCGGGGTATCAGGAAGAATAGATCCGACCATGGTGGTGTCTGTCAAAGAAATTCGCATAGCTGAATCTATCATCGCCTCCTCAACCTCTGTCAGGCCCTTATAGGAAAGCCTTCTCATCAGCAACAAGCAGCTCTTCATCGGTCTCATCCTCAGACTCAGCAGCAGCTACTTCCTCAGTTCGAACCTCATCAACAGTAGTGGTCGGAGGCACATCTAGATCAACTGGCACATCAGGGATCTCCACTGTTCTGAAAATCATCGACATGTCATTGTACTTCAGCTGGTCCACATCTTTCCTCAGCATAGCAATAAAGGCCTTTAGGGCTGTCACCTCCTCAGTGGCCCCTTGGCCACGCTCGCACACCACTATCCATGCCGCAAGGGCATCAATGGTAGAACTCAGGGGTGTCACAAAATCAGCAAGGGCCCTCTCGATCATGCCAGGAATGGTAGCCTCAAGCCTAGAGGCACGCCTATCGGCAGAATGTGTTAGCTACCCCATCCGTAACAATGCAGCCTGGGTGAGCGGGGGTCGACCAACAGCAGCAGCCTGGGTGAGCGGGGGTCGACCAACAGCAGCAGCCTGGGTGAGCGGGGGTCGACCAACAGCAGCAACAGTACCAGATCTGGGAGGCAAGGGAGCAGTAGAGGAACTGGGAGTAGGAGAAGGGACAACACTAGATGTACCTGAAGGCCCAGGGGCCGGAGTAGGCAATACTACCTCTGCAGGTAGTGTCTGAATATCAAAAACTTGGGAGGTATCCACTGGGGCTTCCTTCTTATTCTCTGCCTCATCCTTTAAATATTCCGCCTCAATCCTCTGAATGTCAGTAGAAGATGTGGGAATCACTTCCACATCCTTCTTCTCACCTCTAGGACCCAAACCCATCTGCACAGCTCAGTGATCAGCACCGGAAAATGGAGGGAAGTCTGGCGTTGCTTGGCCATCATGACCATCTCCTGTGCAATAATCATACACAAATTTATGTGCTCTCGTGCAATGATCGAGCCGAGACAAGCTACCTTTGTGTGGCGTAGGATGGATTCATTCTGGGATGGCATGATAGTGCTACTGATAAAGCCAAACCAGTACCTCGCTGCTACATGGAGGTCCTTCTTCTCTATCAGAGCTCCTTCCTCCAACCACTTCAGAGTACCATCACATATGAGAGGGGTTAGTAAGCTTTTCATGTTCTCCAAGGACTTAGTCTTGATGTTGTACTGGTAGGCATCTGCAATGTTGTTGGTGCACTCTAATACACCATTTATGTTGGTACTGTCACACATCACTTTCTTGCCCCTAAAAACCACATAATCAACCGGCTGGAATTTTGCAGCCAACTTCTTCCTTTGTGGCACTAGGGCTCCGTAAGAGGTATAGAATTCCCAGACCCAATTTGAATATACAAACCCTGGGGTTTTGTGAAGATCTCAAACTTACAGGCCTTTATGGTGCGCCAAATTTAGGGGTATCTGTCTATCAACCCATCACTGGAGAGCCTCTTTTCTTCAATGATGGTCCTCAATCCCTCAGTCTTTAGTCAATTCATAGATAGGGGAGGAGGACCCTGTACCAGTGGTGCTAGGACCACAACATGTGCTAGAACAGGAAGGGTAGTGGTGGCCTGGGGAGTCCTGATCCTAGACGGAGCATTCATCCTCTTGGATCGTAGCTCCACTCTCTAGGCTGCTAGTAACTAATCATCCTCAGGCTCAAAAGTGGTAAGCCGAGGATCTTAATACTCACCCTCACTCTCATAAGTGGTGAGGTAAGTGGCATAGATCTCGTCACTATTAAAGTTGACCTCTGGTGATGCAGGTGCAGGTGCCTTGCCCTTTCCTTTTTCCTTCCCACCTGTTGTGGGAAGTTTGGTAGCCTTAGCCTAGGATGCAGCTGCATCCTCGTTGATTTTTATTCCCTTCGCCCTATTGCGGGGTGGTATGTCTCTTTCAGACACTTTTGGTCTAGCCATATCTGCAAAAAAACATCAAAAAGAGTTAGAAATAGTTCAAAAGAAGTTGCAGAAAATAGTTGCAAACAGACTCGCCGAATCACTTGGGCAAGCTAGATCGGGCTCGCTGAAATGATTGGCACAAAATTTCTGAGAAAAATTGGCATGTCGGTGATGGGAGGGCCTTTTCAGCGAGAAAGTACTAGCCCGCTGAAAGTTACCGTGAATTTTAGGGGGTTAGGGGTGCAGAAAGGGCGATCAAGAAGACAATCGGCGAATCACCGAGTGCACTCGGTGAACTCAGGCTTCTCGCCGAAAGTTACACAATCTAAACTCAATTTTAGCATGAAATTAAAGGTGATCAAGGGGGATTCAGTGAACTGCCGAGTGGTTCGGCCAGCTCGACCCAGCTCGCCAAATGGCCCAACTTGCTTACTTTCAACCCCGACTTTAAAATTCAACCCCGCAGCCCCCAAAAACAAATTCAAAACATGCACTCATTCAATTTAACTTAGACCCATTACACCTATGCCCCCGAGATACTCAGACTTTGCCCAGTTTGGCCAAATTTAGCCATTTGATGACTTTTGCTCTTAAAAATGATGTCAACCGCTCCATCATTTGGCAAAGTACATCATTTGGCACAAATGCGGGTTACTTAGACTTCACCTGACTAGACCCAACAACAACATAACACAACCCAACAAGATTTTGATCAATTTTAGCATGACAATTCGGGAAATCAACAATATAGACAATTTAGGCAAGATATTCGAATTAAAATAGGCACACAAGCACAAAAACAATGAAATCAGAGAGGCCTAGCACACATCACTAAGATAAGAGCAATTGCAACTGAGTAAAATTGCTAATTGCAAGTTTGGGGTTTGGAAAACCAACCTTTTATGCCGAATATGAGATTTGAAAAGCTAGGCGGCAAAAAATCCAACTCCAAACATACAATCAACGACTAGGAGGTAGTAAAAACATGAAAATATGGGAAAATATAGTGTGGGTGTGAGTTTGGGAAGTTAAAAAGTGAGGGAATGTAAAAGAGTTTGAAATTTTAAACCTTTGGCCTTTAAAAACCGTCCAGTTCTCGCCCATTCGGCGATATTAGTTTTGCTCAGCGACACACCGAGTGGGCACTTACCTCGTCGAGTTTTATAGGACCTCCAGTTAATGTGGAGGTCCAAACGGAGGATAAAGTCGTGATCGCCGACCCATTCGGTGACACGCCGAGTTTTACAGACTGCAATTTCAAAATTCCATGAGTCCAACGGCGGTCCAAGTCGGGATCGCCAATCTCTTTGGTGAGTCGCCGAGTAGACGTTTTGCTCATCAATCTCCACTTTTCAAACACATTCCACACTTTAACCTGCACAATCAACACACGATTATTTCACAAACAAAAAGAAAGAAAATAAAACTTGGGTTGCCTCCCAAGAAGCACCTTAGTTAATGTCATGGTATGATGCAAGTCCCCACTTAGTCTTGATTTGTCGGGTAGAGACGAGACAACACATGACCCATCTGAGTCTCAAATAGCTGAATAGATATGGAATAGGAAGTAGTAATCTGATTCAGCAGTGAGACATTCTCTTTTATCTCATTCAACACTTTGTCGTGTTCTACAACTTTGTGGAGAATGAGTGAGTGAACCTCTTCTACTTGTCCGCCCACGTCCTCCTTGGACTTTCTATGCTAATGAGGGGGAATATACCGATCTATATTTTTGTACGATACCTCCAATTCCATATTCTGTTTGGCCACGAGATCCAGCTGAAGTCAACAGTGTGGCCAAAATCTGGTCCTTCTCAGTCTCCTTGTTGATCTTGGCCATGTGATCAAGGAGTTGGGCTGCTATTGCATAAGGTAGTCGTATGAGACCACCTAGAGAAATTTGGTCAGCCACTATTCTATTTTCAGGACCAAGACCCCTGTAGAAGCATTCCAGAAGCATCTTATCTGGAATTCCATGAGTTGGGCACTGCTGCAATAGGGCCTTAAATCTTTGCCACAACACATAAAAGGTCTCACCCTCCAATTGCTTGAAAGTTAGGATGTCATCCCTAAGAATCATCAATCTCAAAGGAGGGTGATCCATTGGGTCACCGTTGCTACAATACATGCTCCTCTCTTCTGTTCTAAACAAGCAACATGAAAACCAAAGTTGAAAGTAAGTCAATTCAACTATGACTAGAAAGAACAGAATTAAACTTAACCAAATAATCTTAACCAACACCACTCCCCGGCAGTGGCGCCATTTTGATTTGACATTTCAAGGACAATTCATCCAATTCTAAGTGTCAACGATCACTAGTCAATATATAACCCAACTAAATGAGTTGTGGTCGAATTCCACAGGGAGTGGTACATGTTTAAGATTCAATAGGAAAGTACGAATATACTCAAGTTAGTCATAGGAATAGACATTTACAAATAGAAACATAATTCAAATTAGGGGGTGAGACAAATGTCAAATAACAGGGGGTTCTGGTTTGAATTATCAACTACAACAGCAGCAAATAATACAAAATAACAACAAAGAGACGGGTTCTTGAGAAGTGATTCAATTATAGGTTAATGTAGACAAATGGGTAATTGCATATGTGTCACGACCCGAGTCTACACCCCGGAAGTGACACGGCGTACTTGACCCCGAAGGGGTCTCATACGAGCCTCATAGCATATTCATTGCATAAGATACTTAGAAATAGTGCGGAATTTAAAACTTTTCTTTTATAAAACCAACAATCGAAAACATTAAAAGCAAGCGGAAGTCTATCGTCTCATATGGCCATCTAACCAACATACTTGAAACAAAATAGGGTCACGGCCCTTTACAATCGACAACTTAAACAATAGTCTATTACATGAAAAGAAAGGAACATCTAAACACTTGTCCTCGATCTATGAGGACATACCACTTAGTCTTGGGGAACTCAAGTCCAAGCTTCACTAGAGAAAACCACTCAATTGTCGGAACCTACACTTGTAGTAAACATAGAAGAAGAATAGGTTAGCACAATTAGGTACTCAGTATGATAGCCATGCAAAAACATGCTTAAAACAGACATTTTATTTGAAAGTCATGATATATGTCATTTTGATAAAACCTTCATAAACATAAACATAAGAGGCATAATATTCAACCACAACCAATATACAAGTCATTTAAACCACATTAGAGCATAATCATCATATAAACCTTTACCTTCACATTGAGCCTTCACCTCAAGTAACCCTCAAGCTATACTTTGTGCAATGTATGGATAGCGTCCCATACCACTATCCACACCAAGTACCACCTTAAGGTCACCAAGAGTGAACTTATCATTCAACCTTTCCATCTTCACACCATAGTCATACATAAGAGGAATAAACACTTCATAAGTCATATTAACATATAAGGACCATCACCTAAGACAACTCTAAGTCATACTTGTGCAATGTGCAAGTAGCATCCCATACTACTACTAACACTAAGTACTCCTTTGAAGTCCCCATAGGCAAGGCACATTCATATACAATAAGTAATAACAAGGAAGTAACTCGTAATACAATCCAAGTATAGCATGCATCATCTCATTTAAGCATAAGTCACATTCTTCATTAATTTCATTACACTAAGAGCACCTTCATTCATTAGACATTAGATCAACATTCTTCAATAGCATCATCATAAGATCACATTCATTACACTTAACATTATAAAGGAACAGACCACAACCTCTCTCACAGACTACTTGTGCAATGCATTGATGGCGTCCCATACCACCACCCACACTAAGTAGTGCATTCTTAAGAAGCCATAGCTCATTAACATTCTTTCTGGGGGTAAGCCTTAACCGACATAGACCATGTGAGCTTCATATGGAATCCCGATGTCACCGTCACTGGATAAGGGATTCCTACTAGCCTAAGGTAGGACCGTTGTTTTTAGCTTAAGTGGATCCACTTGCTAGACCTATGTGGGCACATAGTTTAAGGGATAGGGAGATTGCTACTAGATGCCCCGCCTCAACTCACGTATGAGCATCCATCTCAAGAGATTGTTACTAGATACCATGCCTCAACTCACGTATGAGTATCCATCTCAATCAATATGCACTCGGTACTTAGCATTATTCCCCACAGAGTATTTGACATTCATTTCATTCATTCATTATTATGGGATGAGAGATTGCTACTAGATACCCCGCCTCAACTAACGTATGGACATCCATCTCAAACCCAACATTCATTCATTGGAAAGCTCATAGATTCAAATATGAGAATAGCCTTTCACCTAAGAATACCCTTATTGTGAGAAAGTCCTTTCACAACAAGTCATTATCATTCATTAGAGTACAATTGAGAATAGCCTTTCAATCAACCCATCATCATTAACATAATCATAGAAAACTTCATTCATTAGTCATTCATGAGTGAGTGTGTATATGAGAATAACCTTTCACATCATCATCATTCATAAGTGTTAATTGAGAAATAACATTCAATCACAACACACTTACATTCTAAACATGATCATTATACATTCATTGAAATCACACACATATTGTTTACATCATGATCATTCATATATCCTTCATATATAGAGGTACAAGGAAGATATCCATCAATTCAATAACTTAATATACATAGTAAGTAAATACCTCCACCATTCAAGTGGATCATTAGATCAAGCACAATTCTACTTCAATATGTAATTTGATCATAACTTGCCCTTCAAGGGTCATGGACCACATTCACCAACACACCTTACATCAATACAATTTGGCAAGAGCAATACATAATTTCAACATTCTATATCCATATACACATAAACAGCCCTCATACTTCATAATCAATCAAATCCCAATTTCAAATCATAGCTTAGGAATTTGGGGAAAAACATGGGTTCTAAGAAGAAATCATCTTAATTCATCTTTAAATCCACAACTCATTCATAAATCAATGCAATAAAGCCTTTGGAAATCATTTAGAATCAAACCCATGCATAGATTGAAATGTAGGGTTTTTGAGAAAACATTGGAGACTTGAAATCACTTTTGAGATTGGCTCCTTGAAAGATAATAAGTCAAGGATGAAGACCACCATACCTTTAATGGAAGAATCCCACGAAAATCCCATGAAAAACTTGAAGTCTTGACCTTGGAAGCTTGAAGCTTCACCTCCAATGGAGGTTTCTAGAGAAAGAACTTTTGGTGGGGAGGGGAGGTTTGTATTTTGGGTTTTGAAAAAATGAAGTCTAAAATATGTTTTAATACTTTAAAAACCCTTAAAATACCATAAATAACTAATTAAAACCATCCCCCAACCAAACTAGACTTAACATAAATTTACCAAACCACCCCCCACATTGGCCGACTTGGACAAAAAACTGGGGGCAACCACGGAACCCCCATCCACAGGCCGTCCTATGCCCTCATGGTTTGTGGTTGTGGCTCAGCTTTTGGGGGCCTGCCCTACGAAGGCCTTCCACGGGGCGTGGATGGACCTACGGGGCGTGGTATCCTTCCGTAGTTCACCACATTTTGGGCAGCCTTTTGGTTTCAAGGGGGTTTGGGGGTTAGGCTTAGGGTCCTCCTCAAGGACCCCTAGGGTGGTCCATGGGGAGTTGTACCTTGATGTTTAACCCATAAACCCCTCAACCATGGCTCGGGACAACATTATACACCCTCAAACCTTACACCAAACTCTTAGACACACTAGTTAGGTTCTACTTTCACTTATTCATTTTACGGGTCGTTACAAACTGTTAGGAAAATATTTGTAGATTAGTGAATAAGCTAGACTATAGAGGAGGTAAACTTTGTCTAGAACAATTTACCCCGAATCAAGTCGATATCTCTCGAACATCGACAAGCATGCAATATAAGAACAACCTATGCCTTAGTCCATTCACTCTCTCGAGCTGAATTTGTGGAAAATAGTTTAGGATTCACTCTCTCGAGCTGAACCCATGACAACCCAATACCCATAGGCCATCAATCAATAATTTTGGTTTTAAAACCTCTCTCTCTCTCGCAAGCCAAAAACACGAAGGTGGAACTGCATTTGCAACTACAATTCTTTAAATTGACCCACAATTACTGATTGAAATCACTTTTAAACAGCATTTAGACTAACAATTAGCAATACCCATAAACTAAATTAGCCCATAATCACACCCCAAGAATTGGGGTTTCAGATAGACATCATAAAAAGATAAAAATGGTTACCAAATTGTGTTTCCATTAACTAGGTATGATTAATTTCGTATTTACAAAGGTCCAAATTGAAGAATCTCAAAGACCCACTTCCAATTTCTTAAAAGTGAAAAACTTCAATTTTTCAAAGCTAAGGAAAACTTATCTCAATACTCAGAGTTTAAACTGGAAATTAATTAGAGAGCTTACAAAAATGTTTCAAGCTACTAAACTAAATGTTCAAAAATATATTTATAGTCGCCAAAAAATATGTTGCGAAGGACCATTCGACACAGTAAGTCGGGCTCGCCGATCAACTTAGTGATCTGCCATTTGGTCCTTTCCATTGCCTTTTTGCCTTGGCCTTCAGCATCCTCCAGGTCTGTAATTTTGGGCGATCTAGTTCTGCATCGCGAAATCACTCAGCGATATGTTGACTGCTCATTTCTCTCACCAACTTGATTTTCTCCTTCAGGGCTTGGCACACTGGAACTTTAGGCGGTCAAATGGCCACTCGGTGACTCACCTAATCACTACAAAAAAATTGAAATATTACAACGGTTATATTACGACGATTCCAATGAACAGCCACAAATATAACATATTACGACCTTTTTTAATTCGCCATATTAAATATTTTAATTACGACGGTTCATACCTTAGTTACGACGCTTTCAACCGTCACTAACATTTTCTAAATTTTAAAACTTCCTAATAAAATTAATATTTTCTTAAAATATAAAAATTTATATAGACAGACTTGATTTCTTTTCCCTAATTAATTGGAAACTTTGCTCTTTTTTCCTTCATTAAAAAACAAATCACGCTTCTCTTCTTTGTTAAATGAATTCCAAATATATTTTATCCTTTTATCTCTCTGAACAAAATGAACTTAATTAGCTAAGATTTCCAAAGAGAACTAAGAATTCAAATTCTCTGCTAAAAAATATGAGCTTTCACTGTAATTAGCTCTCAATTCCCCCAAATTTCTTCGAATCTCTTCGGTAATTATCTTTTAATATTCCCCAGATTTCTTCATAAATTGCGCAGTAAAGGAGATTGTTCTCATTATACTCTCATAAATTGCACATTGAAGGAGATTGTTCAATCTTCTGATACGCTAAACTCTCAATCTTCTCTCCCAAATATTTTGTGAGAAATTCTACACTTATTGTGAATTGTGAATTGTGAATCAATTGTAAGCTTGTTGTTTGTTTTTCCCAATCTCATTTCATGCATGTACAGTTCAAGCTTATTGTTAGGGTTTTCTTTCCTTTAGATTTGAGTCTACTTTTTGTTTGTTTTTCTGTTCAACTCAGTTTGTGGGTTTGATAGGTTGTCGAGGAATCGATATCTACTGGTGATAGGTAAATCGTTTGATATGTATCTCTTATCAGTGTAACTTTCTTCTCTACGAATATATTATCGCTACATTGATCTAGTTGTTTAATTTGGTACATTGATCTAGTTAATTGATTGATATTGTTGTTTTCTGATCCCATTTTTCTTCCTTTTTTGTTTTGGTTGAGTTCGTGTTTGTAGGCACTATTTATGTGTACCTTTTGACAGTTTTCTAGTGAATGTTTAAAATGTAAAAGTTATTTACATTGAGTTGAACCTTCAGTTTGGCTAATTGAAATGTATTTAGAATTTCCAACACACAAAGCCTAAGGCTTTAGTTCAATGGCACAAGAAATTTGTGGTAGGTGCACTTCACAAGTTTGAAACATAGTTGTTGAACCAAGTATGATATCTTAGTGGACATGTGTGGATCAATCAACACATTTTCCAACATGTTTTGATGCTAAAACAATGGATTTCTCTATTCTTTTTCTTTTCTGAAAAAAGGAGTTCCTAGTTATCCATCGAGAAGAAAAAAAAAACAATGTGTGAATGTTTTAAATAATAGTGTCAAGTGTAAATGAAGAAATAGGTGAAAATCAATTGAATGTCTAATGCTTGGATTTGGAATATTAATAAAGCATTGCACAATGAGTACTTTGCTCAGTCCTCTTATTTAGATGATACATTTTTGCTTCATGTTCTATTTTCTCTAGTTTATTGCAGTTGCCAGCCTTTGAAACATCTTCAACATGATATAAATATAGTGGCCTTACCAGTTTAGTCGCCCTCGTCCAATCCTGATTTAAATTAATTTCAAGTTGATGTTACAATTAAGCACTTAAATTTGTGTTATGATTTGGTTACATACCTTAATTGAACTCAACTGGTAAAGATTAGTTGCCAAGAACTTTGAACCTAGGATGAGGGTGGTTGGATGACTCGTAGGTCCATTGTCGTATGAAACGCGATTATCAAGTTCAGGTAGTACTGCACTGTATGACTATAACAAAGTATATTTAGTTACAAACATGTAAGAATTTAAATACAATGTGGAAATTTGGCTCCTCTTTACTTCTCAACTACTTATATCTATATTGATTATATCTTAACTGTCTTTGAAATTGGCAATATATGTGTAAGTTTACAACTTCTTTAATATGCATGCAGAGATGCCGAAGCAAAATCAGTATAAAAATATGTTCAAATCAGCGGCGAGCTCTTCTCATTCTCCAGGAGAATCATCACTGTCTCAACCTCAGGCTCAAGCTTCATCTTCATCATCACAATAAAAAACAAATCAACATGTTCCATCTTCATCATCTGATGGAGATTCTTCCCAATCTGTCATTCCATCTACTTTCGATGGAGTTTCATCATGGTCAACTAAACATAAAGACGACGAAGACAATAAGGATTGATTTGTCGATGTTATAGGTACATTAAAATGATAAACTTTATTATAATTTTTAACCTTCTTAGCAACGAACATAAATTTGATCTTTATGTTGTTGCAGATCAACATCAAGTAACAAAAATGGTTAGAATGAAGATCAAGGATGTCCATAACTTGGAAAAGGGATTGCAGATAATTGTAGAATGTAATGAATATGGTGTACCTATTGGAAAAGCCGTTGGCATATTGCAGGAGTTATGGGGTAGCTTGCCACAAATGCTCTGTACTTTCCTATCAATTTTATGAAATGGTCAGACTTGCCTGATTCTTACTTGGACCGTGTTTTTGATGGAATCCTAACGGTACTTCTAAATTTTTTTGATTAGCTTAAATCTCTTAATTATATATGTAAAACTGCAGTAAACTAACATCACTTTTTTGAAGGCTCGATTTTTCTTTAAGATTGATCACCAAAAAGCAAAAAAATGGGCTGGTGGTAATCTGAACAAAAAGTGGAAGGACCACATGCATAAATTGTGGCATACGGCAGAAAATCCATTATTGACTAAAGAAGAGATCATCAAAAAATCTCTGAATGGCATACCGATGGATCAATGGGCACTGTTTGTTAATTATCGCATGGATGAGAAAACACAAGTACTTAACATTTGTATTTCTTATTCTTCTCTACCACATAGTTATTCTCTACCTAAAGTTAACAATTTCTATTGTTCTTATTTAACCTGTAGAAACTATGCAAGAAGATTCAACAAATTCGACAAAATCAAATTCCTCATACTGGAGGTGCTAAGAGTTTGGCTAGAAGAAGAGCTGAAATGGTAGTTTAATACAATATTCCTTGATAAGTATATTCTTAATTAATAAATAATGTCTTACAATTTGAAATTTCCAAATGGCAAAGGGAAAAGAGGTCGATCGAGGCAAAATATGGACTGAGACTCATAAGAGGAAAGATGGAAGTTATATGTAACTGAGGCGGCTAGAGAGATTGGGGTAAGTATTTTTCTTATATATACGATTACTCAAGTAGCTATTTAATCAGATTTCTGGTTATGGTGACCTAGAAAAACCTACTTCCCTTGTAATGGAATACAAAATTTTGATGCTTCTGAAGGATTAGGCATGATAGAGTCTTAATGTTATTGTTTGCTTTTTCTGTATGTGCTTTGCTTCCATCGATGTGATGAGTCTCTATGGATAGTTGCTGACACCATCAGCTTGAAATTGAGGCTTAGTTGATGTGGCATATATAGAGTCATCAACTGGTATATGACAACAATAGTATGCTTGTTTTTCTTTTGCACAAGAGAAAATTGAAGTAATCTAAAGGCAAAGGCCAGAAAGTATTGTCGAAGTTTCACCTAATGATGCACTTGGTATAGTACTCAGTCCCGAACATTCGGGCCGTGTTCGAGGGTTAGGCTTGGGTGTTGTTCCAACTATGGCATTCAAACAGACATCTAGGAGATTTAATCATGTTAATGTGAGTTCATCTAGCACTAGTGCTCCAACTCCAGAGTGGCAGCAAGAGATGACGAGTATAAAATCACAACTAAATGCGTTACTCAGCTTATATCAAAGGAACATAGGAAATATCCCTGAAGAGTTTTCTCACTTATTTCCACCTCCTCCACAAGTATGACCATTATAAATATTTATTTCCACCTCCTCCACAGGTATGGCCACAGGTATGAGTTTTTGTTGGCTTCCTTTTGATTTCTATTCAATATAGCCTTATTGTCATGGTTTATGTAGCCTCTTTTGATGGGCAATGACAATAACTCTCTGGTGGTTGTTTCACATTTTATGAACTTTAGTCGGTCACCGCTAAACTTATTTAATTTATTGTGAAATTTTGAGCATAATTTTTACCATAATGCTGCAACTATCTTTACATTAGGTTGCTCCTATCAAAATATAATTAATCGGTTGTAGGAACTAATAAGTTCACAATTCTGATATGTGTGTTAACATTTAGTCATTCTTTGATATATTTTTGGAGTATAATCATAAGCTTGACTGTCTATTAATATATTTTTTCAGGCCTCAAATTTAGATGTTGCTCATCAGTCACCAATTGGACCAACCATCGACTAGAGATCTTCATATCAAAGTAACAATGATGAAGGACTAAGCATCAACATCAATTAGAAATCATTTTTAGTATCTTTTTTTTAATGAGAAATTAGTATTTTAATGATGTAACTTTAGAGCTTTGAATAACACTTCAAAACATTAGTATTTTGATGATGTAATTTTGAAGTACTTTTACTTAATATGATGAATATTTTGCTCATTTGATCTTTTATGTTGTGTTAAATTATACTAATTATAGAAACTTAAATATATAAAGTGCAATAAATAAGATGTAAATATGGATTGACAAAATAAGAAAATATAATTTTTACAGCATCACAAATAGAAAATTACGGCGTTTCTAAACTGTCGTAATATATAAATTTATTTTTTACAATTACGGCGGTTGCAAACCGACGTTCTATACAAAAAAAATGTCGCATTAACAAGGGAATATTGCGAAGGTTTTTATGTAGATATTATGACGGTTTCTTAAAAACAGTCGTAACACATTTGTGACAAACAGGATTACGACATTTTTGCAAAATGCCGTTATAGTGCGTTGTGGCGGTTAAAAACCGTCGTATTACATATAAAAAACCATCGCAATAACCCCTATTTTCTTATAGTGAATGGACTTGGTGATCACCAGGCTCTCTTTTCTTCCTTCTTTCAGCTTACTTCATTCCTTTTTGCAAATTAGTGTCCTTGCTTTATTCCTCAATCCAAATACCTGGAAATCAAGGATTTTTCATCAGTTATTGGCACAAAATATGAGGACACTAAATATATCCAAATAAAGCCTTAAATGAGTCCAAATCTTGGACTCATCAGGCACATAGTTTATGGGATAAGGAAATTTCTTTTAGAAACCCGGACTCAACTAAGGTAGAAGGTTTCCATCTCATGATATACCTACTTTGGGAACCCGAACTCAACTAATGAAAAAGGAACTGATTTGGGAAGTCAGACTCAACTAGTGTATAAGCTTTCAAGCTAAGCCATACTCAACTATCATATAAGCTTCCATCTCATATTCATATCCACTCGGTACTAAGCATTAACTCCCATAAGTTATCTAGTAAGTCTTGACTTAAGTTCATATTGATGGAGGATTGTCTTTACACTCAACCCAATATAATTCATACTATACCTCATAGATTCAATAGGTGAGACTAGTCTTCCCACCTTAGAATCACTACATGTGACATGATGAGTCCGGGATTTGGACTCATTTAGATCTTTGTTTATTTAGAACTAGTGTCCTCTAATGCTTAATTTGTGCCAATAACTGATGTAAAACCCTTGATTTTTAGGTATATGGATTGAGGAACAAAACAAGAGCACTAACAAGCAAAAAGGAACAAAACAAGCTAAAAGGATGAAGAAAGGCAGCTTGGTGATCACCAAGTTCACTTGGCGAATCGCCGAATGCTTATTTGACCGCCTAAAGTTTCAGTGTGCTAACCCTGAGGGAAGAAACCAAGTAGGCGAGAGAAAGGAGCAGTCGGTAGATTGCCGAGTAGTTCCGCGATGCGGTTCTAGATCACCCAAAGTTACAGACCTTGAGGATGCTGAATGCCAAGGCAGAAGGGCGATGGAAATGACCAAAGGGCAGCTCGCCGAGTGGTTCGTCGAGTTCGATTACATAACCGAGTAACACTTTACAACACATTTTTGGTGACTAAAATACATTTTCAAACATTTATTTTAGTATCAAATTTATCAATTTTGCAATCAATTACTCTTTAGAACAATCTGGAGACAATTTTCTCTAGTTTTTCCTAAGCTTTGATGGATTGAAGAAATTCACTTTTAAGAAATTGGAAGTGGGTCTTTGAGAATCTTCGAATTGGAGCATTGTAAGGAAGAAATCACTTTTACCCAGATGATGGATAGTAAATTTGGTAACGGATTTTACCTTTTTATGATGTCTAGCTAAAACCCCAATTCTTGGGGTGTGATTATGGGCTGATTTAGCTTATGGGTATTGCTAATTGTTATTTTAAATGCTATTTAGAAGTGAGTTCAATCATTAATCGTAGTTTAATTTAAGAATTGTAGTTGCAAATGTAGTTCTAGCATTGTGTTCGTGGATTGCTTGAGAGAGAGGTTTTAGAACCAAGGTTTTTGATTGATGGTTTATGAGTATTGGGTTGACCTGGGTTCAGCTCGAGAGAGTGAATCCTAAACCCACTCCCACACATTCAGCTTGAGAGAGTGAATGGATTAAGGTGTGGGTTGGTCTTATTTTGCATGCTTGTTGATGTTCGAGAGAAATCACTTGATTCAGGGTAAATTGGTCGAGAGAAAATTTAACTCCACTATATCCTAGCTTACTCAATAATATCTAGTTATTTACTAATAGTTGCAATTACCCATTTGTATATATTAGCCTATAATCGATCACATCCAAAGAACCCGTCTCATTATTGTTATTTTGTATTGTTTGTGACTGTTTGTAGTTAATATCTAAAACCAAAACCCCCCATTTGACATTCATGTCATCCCTTAATTTGAATGATGTTTTTATTCGATAATTTTTATTCCTATGACTGATTTGACCATGTTCATACTTCCCAATTGAATCTTAAAAAGGTACCGCTCCCTGTGGGATTCGACCCCAACTCATTTAGTTGGGTTTATATTGATTTACGATCGTTAGCACTTAGAACTGGATGAAGTGTTTTTGAAAGGTTAATCAAAATGGCGCCGCTATCGGGGAGTGGTGTTGTTTGAATTCTTTTGGTGAAGTTGAATATTGTTCTTTTTAGTCATAATTGAATCTACTTAATTTTAGTTTTGGTTTTGTGTTACTTGTTAAGCAGAGGAAATGAGTGTCAATGGAAGCAATGGTAGCCAAGTGGGCCACCAATATGACATCGTAAATTTCAATGATGTCAATGAAGCGAATGTCAATGACCCAAATCTAGTGGGTGGAGTTGGTGCCATTCGCTTGCCTCTAATAGAAAGGAACGTTGTGTTTCACATTACAAGCACCATGTTGCAGCTCTTGCAATTGAAAGGCTTGTTTGGTGGGTTGGCTCATAAGGATCCCCATGAGCATATAAGGAACTACGTTGATATTTGCGGGCCATTCTCCTTTAAGAACATATCCCAAGAGTCAGTTCGACTGAGGTTATTCCCATTTTCTCTAATAGGAGAAGTGTGTAAGTGGTTGGCTGAGTTGCCAAGAGATTCTATCACTTCGCAGGAAGATCTCATTACCGCATTTCAAGTGCGATTCTTTCCCCCTTCGAAGATGATGACTCTGCGGGACAACCAAAGTTTCAAGAGTTTAGAGGGAGAGCCAATCCATGAGAATTGGATAAGATTTAAGAAGTTGGTGCTGTAATGCGCAACTCATGGATTTCCTGATAACATTTTGCTGCAGTACTTTTACAGAAGCTATGATTCGGTGAACAAGGGAGGGGTTGGTCAACTTTCTCCGAGAGGTTTAATGCAACAACCTTACATTATAGCAGCCCAACTCTTGGAAAGTATGACCAAAATCAACCGGGCATGGTACACCCGTGAAGATCAGGTCTCCCTTCTAACTTTTAAATTGACAAATGAGCATCTTGAAAAAGATCAAGAGAGGGACCCATGGTGCTAGAAGTGTAAATGTTGTGGATGTTGGGTGTGTAAACCCCGATGAGGCCATGTTTGAAGCGTTGTACAATGAGGAAGTGAACTTTCTAGCCAACCAAGGAGGAGGTTATCATGTAAACTACCCAAGGTAGGGTGGTAACCAAGGTTGGAACAAGGATGAGGGCTGGAGAGACGTGATAGAGAGTGGCGGGATCATAACCCCACTTAGAAGAAAAAGAGATGGGGAGAGTTCCTCTCCATGAGCGTCAAAAGCCCAAAGATTCGGAGAGTGGCCAGACTGAGAATATGCTCTCGCGTATTCTCAACAAAGTTGAAGGGTCCAATAAATTCTTGAAGGAAATGAAGGAAGACATATCGACTCTCAACCAGACGATGACCTCTCATTCCATCTATATCAAGCAGTTAGAGACCCAAATGGGCCAGATTTCTTCAAATCTGAACCGCAAACAACAAGGGCGGTTGCCTAGGGATACTATGGAAAACCCCAAGAATGAAATTTGAATTGGTAGTTGCATCGTGCCACCACGTTAACTAAGGCGCTTCTTGGGAAGCAACCTAAGTTTTTATTGCTTTCTGTTTTGATTTGGAATAACGTACGTTGATTGTGGAGGTTGAAGTGTGGAATGTGTCTGAAAATTTGCAGGTTGGCGAGCAAAAAGTCTAGTCGGTGAATCACCGAAGAGGTCGGCGAGACCAACTTGGACCATCGTTGGACTCAAGGAATTACAAGGATGGAGTCTGTAAAACTTGGCGAGCCCATGGACAAATCGGTGACTCGTCGAATAGGTCGGCGAGCCCAACTTTGTTCACCGTTTGGACACCCAAATTATTTGGGGATCCTGTAAAATTCGGAAACATAAATAATCACTCGGTGTGTCAATGAGTGGTTCGGAGAGGTAAAATAATATCACCGAAAGGGCACGAACTGGATGGTTTTTAAAAGGCCAAAGGTTTAAAATTTCAAACTCTTTCACATTCCCTCACTTTTAACTTCATACAATCACACCCGCACTTAAAATTTCCTATATTTTTGCATTTTATTACTTTTTTCTCATCATTCTCATGTTCGGAGTTGGAATTTTTTGCCGCCTATCATTTCAAATCATAATTCGGCATTAAAGGTTGGTTTTTCTGAACCCCAAACACTTAATTTGCGATTAAACTCAAATGCATTGTTATAGATTGTGTTGATGTGTGTTGTACCTCTCTGAAATCATAAATGTGTGCTAATTTATCTATTTTAATTTCGATATTGTGCCTTAATTGCCTAAAGTATTGTTTACTTGATTTTCGTGCTTTAAAATTGATCTTAATATGTGGGTTGTGTGAAATCTTTGTTGAGTCTAGTCGGGTGAAGTCTGAGTAACCCCAAATTATGCTAAATGACATGCTTTGCCCAATGATGGAGTGTTTGACGTCATTCTTAAAGGCTAAAGTCGTCAAATGGCCAATTTTGGCTAAACTGGGGGAAGTCTGAGTACCACGGTGCATGGGTGATATGGGCTGAGATTAATTGAGTTTGTATGTGGTTTGATTTTTTTTCCAGGGGTTGTGGGTTTTTTTTTGGTAGTTGGGGTTGAAAACAGGCACGTTGGGCAGATTGGCGAGCTGGGTCGAGCTCGCCAAACCACTCGGCGGTTCACCGAAATCCCCCTAGATCGCCTTTAACTTCAAGATTTAGTTGATTTTGATTCTGTAACTTTTGGCGAGAAGCCTGAGCTCGCTAAGTTAACTCGGCGACTAGCCAAAAGTCTCTTTTAATTGCCTTTTATGCGCCCCCAACCCATAAAGCTTAGTGTAACTTTCGGTGGGCTAGTCTGTGCTTGCCGAATGATGTCGGCGATTCACAGAAAAGCCCATCCCATTGCCGACATGCAATTTTTCTGGAATATTTTTTAACCAGTCCTTTCAGCGAGCCTGATCTGGCTTGCCTAAGTGACTCGGCGAGCCTGATCTAGCTTGCCTAAGTGACTCGGCGACACATCAATCGGTTCGGTGAGTCTTTCTGTAGCATATTGTCTACATTTTTTTGAGCTGTTTCTAACTATTTCCGATGTGCTTTGCAAATATGGCTAGACCAAATGTAACAGGTCGAGTCATGCCGCCCTGCAAGAGGGCAAAAGGTATCACAATCAACGAAGATATAGCAGCATTCAAGGCAAAGGCTACAAAACTTCCCACCACAGGTGGTAAGGGTAAAGGCAAAGGAAAGGCACCGGCCCCTAAGTCACTGGAGATCAGCTCTGATAGTGAGGGAATGTACGCCATTCACCTCGCCATTACCCAGTTAATGGATAGTCAATTTGGTAACAAATTTTACCTTTTTATGATGTCTAGCTAAAACCCCGATTCTTGGGATGTGATTATGGGTTGATTTAGCTTATGGATATTGCTAATTGTTAGTTTAAATGCTATTTAGAAGTGAGTTCAATCATTAATCGTGGTTCAACTTAAGAATTGTAGTTGCAAATGCAGTTCTAGCTTTGTGTTCTTAGCTTGTTCGAGAGAGAGGTTTTAGAACCAAGGTTTCTGATTGATGGTTTGTGGGTATTGGGTTGACCTGAGTTCAGCTCGAGAGAGTCAATCCTAAACCCATTCCCACACATTCATCTCGAGAGAGTGAAGGATTAAGGTGTGGGTTGGTCTTATTTTGCATGCTTGTTGATGTAGAAGGGAAATCACTTAATTCGGGGTAAATTGTTTGAGAGAAAATTTACCTCCAGTATAGCCTAGCTTACTCTCTAATATCTAGCTATTTACTAATAGTTGCAATTACCCATTTGTCTATATTAGCCTATAATCGATCATATCGCAAAACCCCGTCTCATTATTATTTTTCGTATTGTTTGTGACTGTTTGTAGTTCATATCTAAAACCAAAACCCCCCATTTGACATTCGTGTCACCCATTAATTTGAATGATTTTTTTATTCGATAATTTTTATTCCTATTACTGATTTGACCATGTTCATACTTCCCAATTGAATCTTAAACATGTATCGCTCCTGTGGGATTCGACCCTAACTCATTTAGTTAGGTTTATACTGATTTACGATTGTTGGCGCTTAGAACTGGATGAAGTGTTTTTGAAACGTTAATCATGACAAACCTTTCTCATCATATCATAGTCATACATAAGTGTGTACATAAGGATAATCATCCAATCAACACAACAATTAGATCATAATCATATTCACTTTACTCTCAAAGTGATTTAATTGCATATTCATAACCCTCATAAGCATAACTAATTCTCATGCTTTGCCCTTCAAGGACCATGGATCACATTCGACCAACATATCTAGAATTACTACATTCGACATGGATGATAACATCATTCAATTACTATTATTACTATAAGCATGATTTCATAACACTCTTCATTCTACAATTCACCCACACCTATAGATCCAATTTGGGGAAAATAAGGGGGATCATAGATTCTTGAGAAATTCAACATAAAATCATATAAAATCATTAATATATCCATAATAAAACATAATCCAATCAATTAAAACGAATTTGAAAGGAATCCATTAGATTGAAGTAAAACCCTAGGTTTTGGGATTTCTAACTTGAAATTGGAGTTTTGAAAAGGGCTCCATGGGTGAAGACTAACCATGGAAGAAGAACTACCATACCTTATTGAAGTATTACTATGAATTTGAGGAGAAAGCACGGATCCTTCAACCCTAGTTTCACTCTTCTTCTTCTTCTTCCTTGGAGTTCTACAGAGAATATGTTGGAGAGGGTTTTGGTTTTGATTTGGGGATTTAGAAATTATGGTATAGAAGACTTAATTTGGTGACTTAAAATATTTATATAGGTGTCTAAAATAGGCTTAAAACGATATCACTTAACCATTAATTAAAAAGGAAATTCCCAAAAGACCCATAAGCCTAACTACCAATTGGCAGTTTCAGGCATGACCTAGACCATGAACCCATGGACCATGGGTGGGATAATGGCCCGTGCTGGTAAACCATTGGTCAGTGGTCTGTGGCCTGTTTTTTAGGGGCTTGACCCATGACCCCCATCTATAGGGCGTGGGTGGACTTACGAGGGGGTAGGTTGCCCTTGTGGGTCACTGCCCAAGTCACTTTTGGGTTCCTCAAGGACCCATGGTTGGTCCTTGGGTTTAGGCCTTGATGTTCTAACAGTAAAACATGAATTTTAAGGTACGAGGAGGTACTTTCAAGGCTTTAACCCTAACATCAATCTCTAGCTTCGCCTACTAGTTTTATGTTAGACTCTAGTTTAGTCTACTAATTTCTGGGGCGTAACAGCTAAGACAAGCAAATTTGCGCTCTTCTATGTGTGTGAGTGAGGCCCCTAAGAAGTCTGTAGCGAGAAAGAGGATGGGCATGCGGTCCAAACTGCCATAGGCCCCTCAGGCTCAATCACTTGCCTCCAGAGTTCTCCCTATCATAGTTCTGAGAGCTTTTAATAGTCTCAAAGCGGTTGGAGAACAAATTATTCTAGAGGGGAGATGACTCTGCACATATAGGCTGATGAGTGACTATCCCAACATATGGGAGACCATCAGATTTCAGGGTTCTAGAGGTTCACAAGAGCCCAACCTCCTTATGCCCCAGCATAGGTGAGAGAATTCAACGTGGCCTATCTATACGTAGACCTTACAAGAGAAGAGAAAAGGCACGATCTGGAAGCCTCTAGAAGAAGTTGAGGTTCATGGGAAGATGATGCAGTGCCACACATATGCCATTAACGATATTTTAGGCTCCAAGGGAACTAAAGATGGGTACTACATGCTCAGGATGAAACATGGCTTGATGCACTCAAAGGGTGGCTGGCACCCCTCATTTAAGACATTACTCCTTCGTGGATAGTTGACGGAGCAAAGATTGAGAAGAAGGATATGAAATTTACCTCCCATTACTGTTTCAGATTTATTAGCAGCAACCTCATGTCACCCCAAAATGAGTCTATCCTCTAGCATCCGAAGGCCATTTTAGTTGGCATCATCATGATTAGTGGCAAATTTTCACTCATTTAGAGCTTTTTTCTTATGATTTTGTGGCATTCAAAGTAGAAAATGAGGCTAATTATGCTTTGAATTGTGTTATTCCAGGTGTTTTGATGTTGGGAGAGTATACACTGATCAAAAATAGATTGAAAGATGAAAAAGAGCAAAAATCTCGTAGAAAATAAGCCCTAGGTATCACACATACGAAGCATTGATCGTTTTAACGAACCAGTCAAAAAAGTCAACAGTTGGCTTAAGCGAGGATGCAGTGTTTGCTTTTGCGAGCAGGGCCAAAAGGACGGAGGTCACTTAAGCAAACTGGATCTCACTTTTACGAACCTTCTGCCGCTTTTGCGAAGCCCACCTTTTCAGACAAGGGCATAATGAGAAATTCTAGAGCTTTGGACCCAAAATTTAGAAAATAGGGTTATAGTTGGGCATTGTTGATGAGTCCACAATTTGGACTCATTTAGGGCTATATTTTGATAGAATTAGTCTCCTCAAATGCATATTTTGTCTCTATATCTGATGAAAATCCTTAAGTTTTAGGTATCTGAGTTGAGAAACAAAGCATGGACGCTATCGAGCAAAAGGAACAAAGTGGCTGAAAGAAGGAATAAAAGATGGCCTGACAAACGCCTAATCCATTAGGAGTGTCGCCGAAAGGCCTACAACCTCACCTAATGTTCCAGTGTGCTTAGCCCTGAAGAAAAAGGTCAAGGCTACGAGGAAAGGGAGCAATCGGCGAATTGCCGAGCAGATCCGCGAAGCATCACCATATCGCCCAATGATTAAGAACGCGAAGATGTTGAAGGCAAAAGCTAAAAGGCGAGGTACCAGACCAAAAGGCAGATGGCCGAGTAGTTCGGCGATCCCGACTAACTGCACTGAGTGGATCCTTCGCAGCACTCTATTTGACAACTATAAATACCCGCTTAAATCTGTAGCTTAGTATCAAGCTATTGGAGAACTAAGTTTTAGAATAGAACAGTTTTTACATTTTTGGAGACATTGTTCTTGAGCCTTGAAAATTCAAAGGGTTTCAACTCCAAGAAATTGGAAGTGGATCTTCAAGAATCTTCATCCTTGACGTGTTTAAAGACTTTATTTATCGTGCCCATTTGATGGTAACACCTTTTGGTATCGATTTTTATCTCTTTTTCATGTCTAGCTAAAACCCCAATTCTTTTGGGTATCATTTAGTGAATATGGGTTAGATTATCTGTTGGGTCTTGCTTGTTTATGGTTTATTGTTGTTTAAATGTGATTTCGTTTAGTAGTTGTTATGAACTTAATGGAGTTGTAGTTACAAATACGATTTCATCTTAGTGTTTTCGACTTGCGAGAGAGAGAGGTCGTAAAACCAAGACTATTAAATTGATAGCCAGTGGTATTGGGTCAACATGGGTTCATCTTGAGAGAGTGAATCGCAGTCCTTCTCCCACACATTCAGCTCGAGAGAGTGAATAGGCTAAGGGGCTGTGCTTAAAGCGTCAACTCGATGTTCGAGAGAAATCGAGTCGATTTAGGGTAAGTTGCTCTAGAGAGAATTTACCTCCACCATAGTCTAGCCTAGTCACAAATGTTCAATATTTTACTATAAAAAACATGTACCCGATAGTCTAGTCTATCCCGTATTCCTATTACATCCCAAAAATCGCGTCTCTCTATCTCATTTTCTTATACTTTTACTATTTTTTTAGTTGTTACATGACTACGAACCCCCATTGCTAAGCACCATAATGCCATCCAAAAGTAGCTTGCCTTGGCTTTATCATGTCTAGGAAACGCATCGATCTGGAACTGCTGATTTCACAAAAGATGGCCATGAGAGCCAAACAGAAGCAGACTTCTCTGCCATTCCCAGTCCTGATCATTGAGCTGTCCTAGCATGCTAGAGTACCTCGGGACATTGCGAGGGATATTGAGGTCACCCCTTCATCCTCCACTGACATCTGGCGTATTGAGGCCAAGTACATACGAGAGGAGGTTAACAGGAGGAGATAAGTTTCGGCTGATATTTCTCCGGATGTTGACGTTGACTTGTTACCTGCACAGGCATCTTCGCCTACTCCGACCTCTAGGCCTTCAGGTACACCCGCTTCTTCCTCTTCTTCACAGGTTCCAAGTGCTTCCTCCTCCTCCCAGCCTGTCAAGATTACTCAAGCCATGATCCTGAAAATGGGGAATCTGGCCTATTCAGCGGATGTGAGGACAACTCGATTGGAGAGGTCCATCCCAGGGATGATTGATATCTTGGCCGCACTGACCCCCCTTAGGGTCTCTATTGATGATCTGGCTACTAGAGTCACTGCTTGTGAGAGCAGATAGGGGAAGACATCCGAGGTTTTGACTTTTAAAGCCGAAATAGCAGATTTGAGGAAGGACATAAACTATTTGAAGTCTACCAACTTCACTTCATTAATTCATGGTGCAGATGACGAGGATGTTCCTGAGACCTTGGGGATTCCTCCGGCTACCACCGGATCAGTACAGAGGGATGGCACAGCAAATGAGGAGTCGGATGCAGAGACCGACGAAGAGAAGATAATGGTACATAATGATGATATGAGAGAGAGCCGAGAGGAGAGCAGATTTAGAGATTTGCTAGATCTTGTGGAGACGGTTGTGTAGCTGGTGATCCAGACATTGTCGACTAAGACATCCACAGCAACTCCTAGTGGATCTGGCACTGCTATTCCTCTTGAGGTTGCGCCGGGCACTGATGCCCATATTCAGAGTACCCCACCGAGCACTGAGGCCCAGACAGATGGAAAGACTGCATAGACAGGATCCTTTCTTTACCTCCCTCTCTGTCTTACTTACTTTTACTTTTGGATACTTTTATTCGCATTTGAGGACAAATGATTTTTGTTTGTGGTGGGGTGAGGCCACCTTTGTGCATATTTATTTTGTTTATATATTTGGGTTGAAATTTATAATTGTGTTAATACTGCATTTTTGTGGAAGTTTAAGCTTGTGGCTCTATATTTTATATTGCAAAATGATTTTAACCCTTCCAAAAAAATTTACCACCCCTTCTATGTTGACTGTGGTTGTTCTTTCGCAAATTTGAGTATTGGTTCCGATCAATACTGATGACTTGAATAGTGCTCTTAATCGAACAAACATGAATGTGCGGCTACGATGAGGCCAAGTGAAGTTGCATAAACAATATGTGAACTCTTTGCATCTCGTTGTGACTAGACAATTATTAAATCGAATCTCTTGTGATGATCGTTGCACACTAGAGAAATTGTGAAGTCTTGTTTGAATTTAGTGTCGATTGCCTTGTGTGATGAGCTTACTATGAGCAATGCATGACAACACCAAGAATTCGCCCCATTGGTCTGGTCAACTAAGTAAGGCTATCTTTTGATATGATCTTAGGCAACTTCGAAGAGTGTTAGCCAATTTGACATATACCTCTTTTGTGGCCTACCTTATGAGTGTGTGAACCTCTCTTGAATATCCCTTGAACCTTACCTTTCTTTGGAATAAACTTGATGATAACATGACCTTTCTTGACCCATTACCCTTAATCCTTATGAATCGTGGTTGATTGAATAGCCAACTTAGGCCAAAAGCCTAAGTTGGGGGTGTGGTGAAAAGAAAAGGGAAAGTCAAGAAGTGCAAGGAAAGTCTCCTTTAACTCATGGTGTTGAGAAAAATGGAACCCCTCCATACAAATAAAAGAGAAGAGAGAGAAAAAAAGAATGAAAAAGAAAAGTTGTGGAATAAAGTTGAAAAATACAAAAGAAATGGGGTTCCCAAACAATCCATGAGAAGTGAATAATAGGATGACTTATGAGCACTAAAGAAAATGATGAAGGAAGAGGAAAGGAAGTATTGTGAGCACTACATTTCATGAGGATGAAAGTCACTGAGCCTAAATAACCATACCTTTGCACTCAGCCCCATTACAAACCTTGAAAAGACTTTTTTTATCTTGAATGAGCTTAAACAAATGTTGATTGGAAAATATAGGCAAACCTATGGGTAAAATTATGCATTGTGTTCCTCTTTTTGAGTGTAAGCGTTGCATTTGATTCCAAAATTTTAAAGTGTGAACGATTGTGTGAATATGGAATCTTTCTTTGTGTGAGGGAATTTGAACTGAGCTTGAACTTGCATTTTAAGCAAGTATTGTGAGCATGAGAATTCTTTGATAATGGTAAGTCACAACTTGAATCTTTGAGAGCACAATTGATCTTTGCATGAGTAAAGTAAGTCTTGTTGTGTGCATTTATGATTGATTCTTGTGTAGCACTGTTTGAGACACCCTTTTTGAACAGTTGAACTGTAGTTTGCTTGAGGAAAAGCAAAAGTCTAAGTTGGGTGTGTTGATGAGTCCACAATTTGGACTCATTTAAGGCTATATTTTGATAGAATTAGTGTCCTCAAATGCGTATTTTGTCTCTATATCTAATGAAAATCCTTAATTATCAGGTATTTAAGTTGAGAGACAAAGCATGGACGCTATCGAGCAAAAAGGAACAAAGTGCCTGAAAGAAAGAAGAAAAGACAGCCTGACGATCGCTTAATCCATTAGGCGTGTCGCCGAAAAGCCTACAACCTCGCCTAATGTTCCAGTGTGCTTAGCCCTGAAGAAAAAGGTCAAGTGTGCGAGGAAAGGGCGCAGTCGGCAAATCACCGAGCAGATCCGTGAAGCATCACCATATCGCCCAATGATTCAGAACGCGAAGATGCGGAAGGCAAAAGCTAAAAGGCGAGGTACGAGACCAAAAGGCAGATCGCAGAGTAGTTCGGCGATCCCAACTAACTGCACCAAGTGGATCCTTCGCAGCACACTTTTTGACTGCTATAAATACCCGCTTAAATCTGTAGCTTAGTATCAATCTATTGGAGAACTAAGTTTTAGAATAGAACAATTTTTACATTTTTGGAGACATTGTTGTTGAGCCTTGAAGATTCAAAGGGTTTCAACTCCAAGAAATTGGAAGTGGGTCTTCAAAAATCTCTATCCTTGACATGTTTAAAGACTTTATTTATCGTACCCATTTGATGGTAACACATTTTGGTATCGATTTTTATCTCTTTTTCATGTCTAGCTAAAACCCCAATTCTTAGGGTGTGATTTTGTGAATATGAGTTAGATTATCTATTGGTTCTTGCTTGTTGATGGTTTATTTGTTGTTTAAATGTGATTTCCTTTAGTAGTTGTGTATGAACTTAATGGAGTTGTAGTTGCAAATACAATTTCATCTTAGTGTTTTCGGCTTGCTCGAGAGAGAGGTCGTAAAACTAAGACTACTAAATTTATAGCCAGTGGTATTGGGTCGACATAGGTTCAGCTCAAGAGAGTGAATCCTAGTCCTTCTTCCACACATTCAGCTCGAGAGAGTGAATGGGCTAAGGCGGAGGCTGTGCTTAAAGCGATAACTCGGTGTTCGAGAGAAACCGAGTCGATTCGGGGGAAGTTGCTCTAGAGATAATTTACCTCCACTATAGTCTAGCCTAGTCACAAATGTTCAACAGTTTACTATCAAAATCATGTACCCGATAATCTAGTCTATCATGTATTCCTATCACATCCCATGAATCCCGTCTCTCTATCTCGTTTTCTTATATTTTTACTATGTTTTTTTAGTTGTTACATGACTACAAACCCCCATTGATATTTGACGCTTGCGTCATCCCTTTTAGATTTAGTATGTTTATATTCGATAATGTTTATAGCTATGACTAATTAGAACTTAATTTTATTTTTCTATTAATTCTCGAAACCACTCCCTTGGGACTCAACCCCAACCTTTGGTTGGGTTACTTTATTATTGTACGATCATAGACACTCGAATTGGAAGTTGTGTCTTGATTACGCTAACATCAATTATTCATCATCTAAGAATTGTTAGAGATAGAAAATTATAGAGAGATAAACACATTCAAAAAGTAGATCTCTTAGTGTTCTAGATTTAGGGGTTGAAACATTGAAGGCGAGTTGCCTAACATTTCAGTTGTGAATTTGAAGGTTGTGTACTAATTTGGTAATATCTTTTACCTTACATCATTTCCTTATTCTTAATTACTAAAAATGTGGGTATAATTCTTGTATGAAATTGGGGCTTTTTTGCAACAAATAGACAAACCTATTTGGGCGTTTGATTAATTTCTCTATTGCTTTTGTAGTTCCTTGTTTCCATGCTTGATTTCATGAAATAGGTTCAATCTAGTTTTCATGTTTGAATTTATTGGTTGAGAGTGCACGCTCAATCCTAGCTTCCAATCTACGAATGATGCTCGAAAGAGGTTGATTGGAGTGGAGAATTAGATTGATAATCGTATATTGACTTTGAATCTTGAATTTGAGATCAAAAGATAAAACTTTAGGGTTTCATTGTTGGGCTCAATGCATCCTTCTAGGAGATGTCTAAGTTAAGGTAGTGGGTTATTTTATAATTGTATGATTGAGACCGAAAGGAGATATTCTAATAAAACGCTTTAAGATCAAAAAATAATTAACATAATTAACGATGACCCAGCCTACCCATTAGTGATTGAATGATTGTGGATTGAATTTCAATGGATTGTTGAGTGTTGATTGAATCTCATGTTTTACCAATTCCCATACACCCCTTTCTTGATATCATCTTTTCCCCTGTTATAAGTGTACTTATAAAAATTACCTTTTATCTATTATTTGTGTAACTTTTATGTCTAGGTTTAAGATAGTATCTAGTTACCCTTTATCATTTCAATTGTCGTTATATTGTTCCTTGTGGGATTCGACCACGACTCTTAGTTGGGTATTTTTATTGATGACGACCGCTCACTCTGTTTAATAGTTTTGGAGGGTGATTTGAGCATTATCACTTCATTCATCATACATAGATCTATGCATATGGAATTATTTTTGGAGAGATGTTGATGCAAGCTCGTCACAGGATGACTTCTCCCCCTTTCCTAGTCTTGATCATACAATTGTGTGAGGTTACGAGAGACCATTTTTCAAGAGAGGAAAAATGTGATGATTACCCCCACCTTCTCCAGTGATATTTGGAGGATTGAGGCAGATTATTTGAGAGATGATGTGGTGAGGAAGAAGCCGCCACCACCAGACACTACCCCTCTGGTAGACCTCACTGGCCTTGAGGCCGATATTGCTCAGCCCGCTCTTATTGTGGAGCCATCGGGTACAACTTAACCTTCTTCTATGCCTTCCACCTCCATTGTTATTGCACCTTCCCCATATTCCCCAACCTCACTTTAGGCCTTGATTTACCATATGGGAAACCTTGCCCGGTTTGTAGATGCTAGAGTGGTAATAGTATAGTCAGAGATGCCTAAATTGATTGAGAGTGCTATTGAGGATGCACTCTTCTGGTTAGAGGGTAGATGGTCCAATATTAGAATACTTTGGCATCTATGAGAATAGAATGGAGGCTAGGGAGAAGAGCAAGGGTGGCTTAGTTGAGTTGACTATTATGAGAGGTGACATTTGTATTCTTCGAGTCGATGTGGACTAGCTATGGTCCACCATTAGCTCTATGTTATGGGGCGAGGTTCCCTTGTTCAATATGCCCGATTATGTGCCTACCTCTGAGCCGAAATCTGAGGCACCTAGTGGTGTGGCCAAGAAGCATGGTGATTTTGGTGATGATAAGAGATATGAGGATGTTGAGGAGGAGACAGATAAGGATGAGTTGCGAAAAGAGGATGAGCAGCGGATTGTTGAGACGTTGATGAAGCTCTAAAATATCAAAAGACAATGGTGTTGGCTACGATATAGTGATCTAGTATGGAGACCTCCACAGTTGGTATTAGTAGGGTATCTTTAAACCCTACTATTCCTCCTTCAGATGTGTCAGGCACTGATGCCCCGATTGATGCTAGCCTGCCGACTCCTACTCTTATCTTGTCAGGCATTAATGCCCATGATCGTGCCATTTCCTCTGAGACTTCAGATTAGAGTGATTCATAGGCATAGCTTGTTAGGGGGTATTTTATATCACTCCCCTCCCATTATTACTTTCTATCGCATTGAGGACACTGTTGTTTTTATTTTGGTGGGGTGAGCGCACTTATGCCAATATTCCCTTTTTATTGTATTTTTTTATTTTCTTTGTTGTTTTGAGACATTTGTAATATTTTGATATATTGGTTTTAATTATGATAGTTTATGGTTTAGCTCATTTTGTCTCTCTCTACTTATCACCCCAAAAGTTTTGAAGTTTCTGAAAATGCTTAATTTTTTCATTGTTGATGTTTGAGGATCCATTGTGTTCAATATCGAAGTCTTGGTAGTACTTATGATGAGAAATGTGTTTTGTGCTAATGTTACAAGAAGAAATAGGCGTCAATTCACTTTCGGATGATCTGTTTTATTCTTGTGTTGACTAGCTGTATTTTGATGTGAGCCAAGTAATGAACATCACACGTAAGTTGTTGATCTTGTAGGGGTTGTGCTAAATGATTGTATTTGAAGTGCCTTGTGTGGTGAAGTTTTACTTGAAATCATGCTTGTTGAATCTTAGATTTTTTCTTGGTAGTCTGAGTATCTATCTTTGGTGAATGCAACAAATGATCTTGACATAAATTTTGAGAGAAAACTGTGACTACTTTGTGAAGGTGTGCAATCATCTTTGCACCATTTGAGCCATACCATTTGTTGTCAACTTTTTTGAGACCTTTTGAGCTAAATTATCCCTAACTTCACACCCATAAAAACTTTCTAAGCATTGGTTTGTTTAAATAACTAACTTAGGCCAAATGCCTAAGTTGGGAGTATGGAAAGGAAGGAGAAAAGAAAGCCAAGTGGAAGGAAAAGAAAGAAAAAGTGAGACTCAACTTTAAAGTTTGTTACAAAAAGAAGGAACCCCCTCCTTATAAAAAAAATGATGAGAAAAAGTTTAAAAGTTGAAATGAAAAATAAAGTGTGATGAAATAAAAGGGATTTTCAGTAAATTGAATGAAAAAATGAAGTTTGAGTCTCCAAGTGAAAAGAATCGAAAGAACTTGAGAAGAGGTGAAGATACGTGCAACAATGCTTTGAAGAGGGGAAGTCACTAAGACAAATTGACCATACCTTTACCCTTAACAACATTACAAACCTAATATACCTTTGAGATCTTGCATGAATTAGGATGTGTGATGATTGAAAAATATGGGTAAACCTATGAGATGAAGTTTGCATGTATTTCTCTTTTGGAGAGTGAGAGTTGTATTGATTCCTAACTTCTTTATTCATTTACTTCGTGAGATCATGATATCATTCTTGATGTGAGGAAACTTGAATACATATGTTGAAATATGGTTTTACATTATAAAAGAAGCAATAGTCAGCTTGAGCTTGAATTGATACGGGCTAGTCATCATTTGAATTTTTTTTATCATGATTGAGTGTTACATTTTCTTGATAGTAGTCTTATAATGGTACTTGCATGTTATCTCTCATTAAGAACTGCAATAGACATCTTTGTTGAACTAATTGTGTTCTTGATTTACTTGAGGACAAACAAATGTTTTAGTTGGGGATGTTGATGAGTGGTAGATTTACACTCATTTGAGGACATTTTTGTTCAATAATTAGTGTCCTCAATGACTAATTATATCCTATTCTGATGATATTTTGATGATATGCAGCTATGAAGGCTAAAGGAAAAGGTGATGATGAATATATGGAAAAAATGCAAAAAAACATTGAAAAGATTAAAAACTCCCAACTGGAAGTTAGCTAACCAAAAGGGCGGATCACCCAAGTGGTCTGACCTCGCCCAAAGTCATAGTTCTCACAATTGAAGATGTTCAAGGCAGGTCGGTGAACTAAAAGTGAGACAACAACTCACCGAAGTTGAAGGGCGAACAAGATGACTATCACCAAAGGTCAAAGAACTTTGGTGAAAAATGAAGGCTTAAAAGGTGGTAATCGGTGATCCACCGAATGTGAAAGATAGAATCGATCAAGTTCTTCAACTGAGGTTCAAATACGTAAAGCCCGAAGCAAAATAAAGGTGATATATGGAACAAACGACGATTCATCGATACTAATATCGGCAAGTTGGTCACGTAGTGAATTGGATCAAATTTTGGGAAACTATGAATAGCCCAAAGAAAAGAGAAAATAAAGAACTTTTTGCAGAGCTATCGGAAGAACTTTTTGTAGAGAAGTTTTGACATTATAATTTTTTGTCATTGACAGTTTTGTATGAAACTTCTTACCTTGTGAAAAATATCTTTAGTTTTGGAATCTTAATCTTTACTCTTAAAATTGACAACTGAAAGTGGAAATCAAAGTGGATGTTGATTATAGTTGTTTAATTTTATCATACCCATGACTGCTATAATGATAGGTATAATTTCTTTACTTGTTGTGGTGAGTGGCTAAAACCCCAATTCTAGCGGTGCAATTATGGAGTTGGGTGTTGATTTAATGTAGTGAGTATTGTGCTTTACTTTATTTTATTGATGTGTATTCATGGATTTAGACCAATTAGCATGGAGTTAATTAAAGGTTAAAGTTGCAAACTTAATCCTATTCTCGATCTCTGATTGATACTCGAAAGATATCAATTGGAGTGAGTAATTAATTTAATGCATGCAATTTAGATTTATTTTTTATGGTTTTCTCGAAAGAGAGATTATGATTCAAATCTATTTGCCCAGATCTACTTGAAAGAGAGATTCTGTGAGGTAATGAGTTGATTTGTGATTCATATAAATGAGATCGAAAGGAGATTCTATGAATTGGTACTATGAGATAGAAAGAAGATTAGTATCATTGAAGATGACCCAGCCTATCCATGATTGTTTAGCACTATTGAGCAATGCAATTACCTCTATGAGATATCGATTCCAATCCCTACACTCCTAGATTAGTCCTTAATTGTTTGGATCCTGAATTTTAGTTTAGTTGTGACACTTGATACTTCAAACTATTTTAGTAAATTTGGCGGAATCATCCACCCACTTATATTAACATGCTACAATGAATAGGTCTAGATTTTTAGTTTTCTAGTTGGATTCTTACTATTAAACTATTCTCTGTGGGATTGAACACGACTCTTAGTTGGATATTTTTATTGACAACAATCGCTTATCCTCTTACTTATTTTTATGGATAATGTGAGCGTTATCAATACATACAAAAATCCTTTAGCTTTTGATGTAAATTAAAACATAGATTTGGGAAATAGTATTACATAAATTTTATTGCTAAATAAATATTTGAGAACCTAAATATGTAGAGTAACTGGGTAAAGCTAATATTAAAAAAAATATTTTTGGTTGTCAAATTGAATTAGCTTTGGAACAAAATATTTTCAGATTCTTTCGTAACAATACTATTTCACACTAGTTTTTCGACACGTGTATTGCACGTGATTATCAATTCAGAAAATATACGTTATAGTAAATAGTATTGCTTATTTTAGTGAAGATTTGACTAATAATCTTTCCACAAAATAATATTGCAGATTATTTTATGAATGTTCAATGTGGATTCTCATATATATCTCTTATTCACGCGAATCTATGAAGATAATCAATGAAAATTTTTATTAGTTAAATGCAATAATGCATATATTTATTTCAATTTGTTGAGGTTCAATCATGTAATTGGTCGTATCTCAGTAATATCACCTTATAGACGATATTTGTTGTGTATTTTTCTTGTCATCTAACCAAATGTGCTTTGCATGTATATTCCATGTTGAACTGCTTAGATGTCTTATGAACATGTGAAGAGAACAACTACATTTTATTTTTTAGAACTAATCTTTGTATATTAATTTTTATTTTATAAGTTATAATATAATAGATGATGTTCTTGTTGTTTGCTCTCATATTTGACTTCTCGATTGACTGTATACATAAATCAAAAATAGTTATTTGACTGTCCATAGTTAACTGAGAAAAGTTTCCTCTTTTTTTTTACCGGAAAAACTAAAAATTAAAATTAAAGAATATATTTTATCTGTTAAATCATATATAATAACCACATGTTTAACTTACACCCGCCAAAGATGTAGTTCATATACTTGTAAACAATATTCAATTTATTCAATCAAGCATGATTCATCCAAGGAAAAAAAACAACATCGTGTTATCACATATATATGGACGGTTTAATAATACGAAAAATTATTGGTCAAAAGTTAATACAAGAAAAGAGGAAAGATAGAAATAATTAATGTAATAACTATGATAATTCATAATATTATAACTAAAGAATGTTAAAGAGTGTGAATAACGTTTGCAATAATTAATAATAACTAAGAGAATTTATAATGTTATAACTAAAGGATTAATGTGCGATAGATGTATTTCTAATATTTTTTGTACTTACATAAATAAATATGACTTTTAATTAATGTTACTATTTTTTTCTTATAGTTAATAGATTCTATTTTAGTGCAGGGACAACATGAAAATGTTTATTCCATATTACCGAATATAAAATTTATTTTGTAATTGATAAATTTTTTAATGATTCATATATATTCACATATTTTCACTCTTGAGAAGTTTAATAATTTTGGAAAAAGATGTTCAAAAGCATATATTTACATCACAAGAGAAATTGTTAACAAAAACAAATGAATTTAGATTACATCATGTTAACTTCATATATTGGAACATTACATACTAATATATTTATTAAGAAAAATAATAATTATTATATCATCAAAATTATTTTCCTCAAGTACTCGAGGTTATAGAAGGTACCGTCTTAGGATAGAACAATTTACTTCATCATAATAGTACATTAGATTCCGCTAATTTTCGAAGTCGCTCAACGATAGTAAATCACACGAATTTTTTTTAAAATGTAAGAAGAAGAGTAGGAGACTTAAAAAAATATGGTTGAAAAATGAGAGGAAGCCTCTCTATTTATAGTCAACAAAGGGTAGTATGAACAAGCGTTTTCTGTGTCTTATCTGAAAAGTCATGACCTTTCAAAAAAGTTACAACCCTTTGGAAAAGTCACAACATATTGAAAAAGTCACAACTCTTTGGAAAAGTCAACAACTCACCAAAAAATTACAACCCTTTGAAAAAGGTCACAACTTATCAGAAAAGTCACAACTCATCGAAAAAGTGACATTTCCGAGAAGTCACAACCCTTTAGAAAATTCACAACTTATTGAAAAAGTCAAAACTCTTTAGAAAAAGTCACAACTCATCGAAAAAGTCACAACCTAAGTTAGGGATATTATAGTAATTTAACATTCAAGTTAGGAGTTCATGCTTTCAAGGCAATATATATATATACTAGTTTTTTGACACATGCGTTGCACGTGATTACCAATTCCAAAAATATATGTTCTAGTAAATAGTATTTGCTTATTTAAGCAAAGATTTGAATAATAAGCTTAGCAAAAACTAATATTGCAGATTCTTTTGTGAATGTTCAATGTGGATCGTCATAAATATCTCTTATTCACTCAAACTTATGAAGATGGTCAATGAAAATTTTTATTAGTTAAATGTGATAATGTATTTATTTATTTAAATTTGATGAGGTTCAATCATGTAATTAGTCTTATCTCACTAATATTACCTTATAGACAATATTTGCTTTGTATTTTTCTTGTCATCTAACCAGATGTGCTTTCCATGTGTATTTCACGTTAAATTGTTTAGATATCATATGAACCTGTGAAGAGAACAACTACATTTTATATATTCACATATTATCACATTTGTTGTAAGTTTTTTTTTTTTAAAAAAAAAAGTCAGAACATTTTAAAATAATAGATTTTGAAGCTAGAAGATCTTGTTAACTTGATAAAACATTTGTGACATATATAATAGTTAATTTAAATACAAATATCTACCCAAGTATAAATATATATTTTCATTAATGAACATATTTATCTCATAAAATTAACTATTAAATAAATAATAAAAATTAAACTAATACAAACTTCAACTGGAATTATTACAAGTCATATGAACTTTTCTTCGCTAAAATATTGAAATATTAAGAAATAGTAAATAAGTAAAACAAAAGGGTAATGTTTATTTAGTAATAACTATTTTGAAACAAACTTCATGAGAGTCTAAATCACATAAGAAGCATTGATAAATAAAGACATTCTTTTGTCTTGAGCATCAAAAACAAATCGTGACAATTCTCTAAATTTTGGAAAAGATATTCAGAAGCATATATCTACATCACAAGAGAAATTGTTAACAAAAACAAATGAATTTAGAATACATCATGTTAATTTCATATAATGAAACATTACATACTAATGTATACATTAAGCAAAAAAAAAAATTATTATATCATCAAAATTATTTTCCTCAAGTACTCGAGGTTATGGAATATACCCTCTTAGGATAGAACGACTTACTGTACCAGAATAGTGGTACATCATATTCCGCTAAACATTGAACGCACTCAACGACAATAAATCACACAGAAAAAATTAAAATGCAAGAAAAAGAAGAGTAGAAGATTAAAAAATTATGGTTGAAAAATGAGAGGAAGCCCTTCTCTTTATAGTCAACAAAGGGTAGTATGAACAAATTTTTTTTGTATCTTATCTGAATAGTCATAACCTTTTCGAGAAGGCACAACTCTTTGGAAAAGTCACAACTTATTGAAAAAGTCACAACTCTTTGAAAAAGTCACAACTTATTGAAAAAAGTCACGACTCTTTGAAAAAGTCATAACTCATCGAAAAATCACAACCCTTCGAAAAAAGTCACAACCTAAATTAGAGATATTATAGTAATTTAACATTCAATTTAGGAGTTCATGCTTTTAAGGTTATATATATATATATGGCTCCTAGCCTGTGAAGTTCTATGTCGAGTATTCTCTCTTTTAGTTCTTTGGACTTAGTTTTACCTTTAGTAATCAAGACCCAATCACTGTCCTGATCGATGACTCTACAATCTTCTATATATATTTATATTTACACCATAAAATCATATTTGTACTCAAAAATCATAATTTCTTGCTCCTCTTTCCGTAAAAGTTTATCCTTTTACCAACGGTAAATATGTAAAAAATAAATTCATTTATAACCATCAACGGCCTGTCTTTGTTCTACAACTTATTTTTATTTTCACAATAAATGCTAGGCAAATAAACATTTCTTGTTAAGAAACTAAGTTTTGCCTATATTTTGAGTAGTAAATTCCAAAGTTACATCATGTTAATTACTAATCATATTATTTAACAAATCTTATTTAACAAAATTATACATTATAAAAGAAACTGAGGCAAATAGGAGTAGAATTTTTAATAATGAATTTACAGACGAAATGCATAAAATTATCTTAGAAGAAATGCATTCAACGTTGAGGTAGATGCGTAGAAGCTCTTCGATACATATAGACATAGCTCGAATCACCAAGATATAATAAATTTGAGCAAGAAATAATTATGAAATGCAAAAATGTGAACTTTTCAATAAAAAAGATGAGAAATCTTTGTCCGTAAAAAAATAAATCCATTTGAATATACTGAGAAAAAACACATATAAATAAGTTCAATCAAGATAAAATATTTACTAATACATAAATTTCATCAGAAAAAATTTTCATGACACCACCCACTGGACGTGCAGACACATACTCTAAGACCTACATAGGAGAACCTTTGTGAGAAATTTTAAAACATGAAGTGCGGAATTGAACAAACCACATTTTCATTTTCGTTGCTTGGCTCATTTTACCCTGTTTTCGAACTCAACAACACAAACAAAAAAGTAACAAGAACACAAAATGCAGAAAAGTTTGAATTCACAAATAAATAAAAGATGATCGTTAACCAATCATCACAACAATATTATTTTTATAATAAACGCTCAACTATGTCCCATTTTTCTGGGCATAGGCAGTCATATGTAAGTCAATACCCAACTTTAAAGGCTGGGGTCAAACCACAAGAATTGGAAGATGGGATCATTCTCAAATTGATTTGATAACCCAAAACAAACTAACAAATTAATTCTCAACACACACATATAAAAAAAGGGATAACTAACGCCTATCAATAATATGTATAAAAAACAAAGAAACAATACAAATAAACTCTATCAAGATTGCAAACGACTAGGGGACGTGTGTATTACGGTGGGTTTCAACACAACAAGTAAAAGTTACTCACAACCAAATTGATTGATACATGAATATATAGCATTTGGTGTAGGCTACGTTCGATATTCTCTCGAGCCATCTAACGCATATTCCTTGGATTCTCTCGAACTCCAAGACCCCTACCTATAAAACACCAAACATTGCTTACCTATAAAACACCAAACTTTGCTTAAGTAGATAGACTATCTCTAAATCATCTCATTAAAATAGAAATTATTCAGATTATCCCATCCCTGGCTCTAATTTATAAAATAATTTCATCAAGTCTTCACTATTGAGACTTACCCAACTCCATTTTACCTTCTCAAGTAAAGATAGTGTTAAAGAGCTAAATCAATATTTGCAACCTTTGATTTTTATCTTAAAACTTCAAGAAAACAATAGATATATGAACTACAATCGTTTTAGAACTAATTAATCAAGACCCATTGGGTTTTACATTCACACCTCGAACACACACCCCTAGCTATATATCTAGATGCTCATAATAGAATAAATAAAGAAAATATTCATGTAGGAAATCTTCATTTCAAGCTAATTTGATTAACAAAATCTGAAATCCAAGCTTAGAATGGTAAAATCTGAGTTTTCTTCCTCTACAAGATAGATATGTTCTTAGCTAATTTCTATTGCTACTCAAAAGTGTTCTTCTTGACCGAAGGAATTTTAAAGGCAAAACAACAAGAAGATGTGTACCTTGTAACTTGCAGTGGAAATATTTGTTGTTGATTTTGTTGTCAAAAGAAATTGCTCTAGATCACTCTTTGAATCTCAAGGAAACAATGATCGGTCTTTGTTCACAAACTAAAAGTCTTCTTAGAGTGTTGATTGATTTGTGTAAGAAACATACTTTTCTGTTTTTTAATGATCGCTTGTTTTTCCTGTTTCTCACGTTTTTCCTCTCCTCTCTTTTATATGTTCCACGTCTCTTAAAATTTACTCCCACTAGGAGTCTTTTAAGGGGAGGTTGAACAGTTACAGTGTAATTGTTCTGCCTTATCATTTCAAAAGAATTATCCAATTAATTAATTAAATTGGATAGGGCAAAACAGATTGGGTCGGGTCGGTCCACATGGGAGACCCACGACCCAAAACTTACATCTCCCACTTCGCACGTGGTGGAAAAGACCCAAGCCAACACAATATCAATTTGACACAAAATTCAAACGATAAATAGTTTGTGCAATCTGTGAGCATTAAGAGCTTACCTTTAAGGTTTTACTAGCCCTTCATATGAATCCAATCACATGTGGAAAGAATTCCTTTCAACTTTAAGGATAATATTACTCACAATACCCCAGACTTCATTCACTACTTCAGCAGTTACTTATTTGATTCCTCATCCTCTTAAAGAGGTTAACTCAAGTTTATGTTTAACGTTATACACACAATTATACTTGAGTGTAATAGCCAACTTATGTATACAAGTTGAATTGTTTATTTTAATCATCTTTCCTTTATACTCGAATCTATCTATTCCATATCAACTGCTTTCTTAGACATGCATTGCATTGTCGAATCAATCATGGCTATTAGTAACATGCTAAAGTAGCATCACCAATCGAAACTTCAAGAAATAGTAAAAGGTCAAAGGGTATTTCATTGAAAAGTCATTTTAACCTTTCGGGGTCTCACACAATGAAGAAGTAGGGAACCATTCTTTCATTGACCCATTGATCACTTGACACATGGTATGAAACACGTGCTACGATATTTACACCTTATATTGGTATATGTGTCTCATTCTTTCGATTATTCAATATCGTACAGACATTGGTTTAAACACCTTCAGATGTTTAACCCTACTTTCTCTCTTCACCGATCCTCAAACTCATTTTCTTGGAGAAACTTTTGTCTGGATGATAAATTAAGTCATAATATGGTGGTGAAACTCATATCTTTCCGTTCCTCGACGTAAGAGGCGATTGCTCGTGTGAGAGAGCCAATCTTGCGACTTGTTCGACACACTTTATTTCTTACAAATTATCACATGCATATCATATTTGAATATAAATCCAATAGTATTATACAAAAGAGAATATTATAACAATCAAGTTATTTTACAATTCTAAAATATCATCATATTCTATGCAAACCTAGAGCCTTAAAATGTTTTTCAAGCAGGTCTCTAGAAATGGCCGTTGTAAAAGGATCAACTATCATTATTCGTGTAGGAATGTATTGCAAAGTTATTTCTCCACTTGCCACTACGTCTCTCACAAAGTTATACTTGATGCCAATGTGTTTGGTCTGGTTGTGATATTTAGGATCCTTCGTATATGAGATAGCCGCTTGACTATCACAATATAAAATCAAGGGACCCTTAGAATCCTTTGCAATACTCAAATGCTCAAAGAATGTCTTTAACCAAACAATTTCTTGTACTGCAGATGCACAAGCCACGAATTCAAATTCCATGGTTGAAAGAGTTGTGCAAGTTTTCTTCTTACTTTTCCATGAAATAACACCATTATTTAGTAAGAAAGCATAACCAGATGTTGAATTTCTATCATTCCGGTCATGAGCCCAATCAACATCTGTATAACCTCTTATGAACAAATCAGATCCATTATAACAAAGTGTATGATCTGCAGTTTCCTTAAAGTATCGGAATATTCTCTTTACTGCTTTCCAATGATCTCTTCCAAGATTGGATTGATACTTGCTAACTAGACTCACAACATAACAAATGTCGGGGTGAGTACACATCATAGCATACATCAAACTCCCGACAGAACTAGAATAAGGAACTCGAGTCATGTCTTCCTTTTCTTTTTTTAGTCTTTGGACACATTTTCAAGGCTTAAAATTTCACCCCTTGCTACAGGAGTATCCATGGATTTGCAACTATTCATTCGAAAACGTTCCAATATTTTCTTTATATAAGTTTCTTGAGATAAACTCAAAAAATTCTTTGAACGATTTCTTTGGATATTAACACCGAATATATAGTCTGCTTCACCCATATCTTTCATATCAAATGATTTTGAAAGCCATGACTTGACAGTTTTCACATACTCCAAATTATTTCCAGCTAATAAAATATCATCTACGTAAAGAAAAATAATTACAAAATTTCCATTAGACTTTTTCACATAGATGCAATGGTCTTCATTGATCATGGTGAAATCAAATGACATCACCTCCTTATGAAATCTCAGGTACCACTGCCTTGAAGATTGCTATAGGCCATAAATTGATCTTTTCAATTTACAAACTTTCTTTTCTTGACCTTTAACAACGAAACCTACTGGTTGTTCCATGTAGATTTATTCGTTTAATTCTCCATTGATAAAAGCGGTCTTCACATCCATTTGGTGTAATTCTAGATCTAAACGTGCAAGAATAGCTAAAAGTAATTGTATGGAGGTACATTTCACAATTGGTGAAAAAGTTTCCTCATAGTCTATACCAACATCTAGAGTAAAATGTTTTGCCACCGATCGTGCTTTGTGTCTTTCTATCGACCCATCCGATTTGCGTTGTACTTTGAGAATCCATTTATTCCCAATAGCTTTACATTCCTTAGGAAGGTCAACTAGATCCCAGACTTTTTTGGTTTTCATGGACTCTAATTCTTCTTTTATCGCTTTTAACCATTCATCCCTTTTAGGGCTCGATAAGGCCTCAGTTATAGAATTAGGTTCATCCAATTTTGTAGGAGATACCAAAAAAACATAATCCTCAATCTCATAAGATCGTTTAGGTACCCCTTTTCTTGTACTCTTTAATATATGTTGAACAATCCCACGGTCCTAGATCATTCAGGTATACTTTGTGACCAATCCAAAGTTCATAAGGAGTGGAAGAAACTGATTTAGCAGAACTTTGTTCAATATGTAAGCCACAGTCAATAATGCATCTCCCCAGAAAGAGATAGACAAATTTTCCCGCACTATCATTGATCTTGTCATGTCCAATAATGTTCTATTCCTTCTTTCAGCTACGCCATTTTGTTGAGGTGTATAAGGAGTAGTTAACTGTTTGATAATACCCTTTTCAGCACATAAATCTTCAAATTGTTTTGACAAATATTAACGTCCTTGGTCAGTTTTTAAAGCCTTTATTCTTTTATCTAATTGATTTTCAACTTCATTCATATATCTTTTAAAGCACTCAAGTGCTTCAGATTTATGAGAAATCAAATAGACATAACCAAAGTGCGTGAAATCATCAATAAATGTAATGAAGTATGTAGCACCAGACCTTGCCTCACATTCAGTGGACCACAAATATCAAAATGAATTAATTGATGCGGGAACTCATCTCTTTTAGCCTTTCCAAATGGTTTACGCGTAATTTTTTTAGCAAGACAATTTTCACAAGTTGGCATATCAATTTTGGTGAAAGAACCTAAATGTCCTTCTTTTGCCAACCTATTCATTCGATCTTGTCCTATGTAACCTAATCTTGCATGCCATATAATAACATCAATATCATTGTTACTTGAATAACATGTCATTACACAACGGTCAACATAATAGTCATAAGTTGAAGGATTACAATCTAAAATGATAAAATGATCATAACATAGTCCAAAACCATATAAAACATTGTCTAGAGTTATTCTAACACCATTACGACTAAAAAACAAATCAAAACCAATGTCTAAAAGAACAGACACAGATACTAAGTTTCGTCAAATCTCTGGTGTATATAAGACGTCATGCAACATCAAAGAACGGCCACCCACAAGTCTATTTTGCAAGTGCATATCCCTTTGACTCCTAGTTTCTCATTATTTCCCACGTAGATCCACCTTGATTTAGATGAAACTCGATGAAACTCCACAAACACTTCTCGATCTCGACTCACGTGGTTGGTGGATCCTGAGTCTACAATCCAAATAGGATAAGATTCAGTTAGTATATAAGTGATAGCAACATATGTTGCACTTAGAGATGTGTTTAGAAATGCTACCTTTTTCGGCTCAGTACATTCACGAGCAAAATGCCCCAACATTTAGCAATTGTAGCACTTCATTTGCTCTTGTCTCTTTTCTTGAAAAACCATTTTCCTTTCATGGAATTTGACTTCTTGTTTTTCTTAGAGGGTCCTTCTCCAATCTCTTTGTCTTTCCCATTTCTTTTCCAATTTTTCTTGTGCATGAAGCCTGAAGATTTTGTACCACTTGACTTTGCCACAAAGGCATTAGAAGTAGCCTTAGCAACACCAAGGCACTCATCTTCAAGTTCAACATGGCGTGCAATATCAGAAAAAGTTTTGATGTTGTCATAATGGGTCAAGTAAACCTTTAAATGTTCTTAATTATTGGGAAGTGTCACCCCCCAAGCCTACACCCTGGGCGGGACTAGCACTCGAATACCATTGCTGGCCCCAAGCAAACCCTTGGCCTGGCTACTTAACTTAGCGGAAGACTTAACCCAACACAATAAAAGATCATAAAACAACTTAAATGATAAAATCTGGCCAAAAAGGCAATTTGTGTCTCAAAATAGAATATTTATAAATACATAGATAAGAGACTCAATATTACCTGTCTGACTGTCTATGAAGCCTCTATAACACTGAGATCGATGTTGGGATAGACCCTGCAACATCCTAATAAAGCAAAACTGGGAAAACGAAATAACAGAGTCCTCCGAAATGCAAGAAGGCTCACCACTGACTCTGGAGTACTCAACTGGATCAACGGCGTGCTGAATGCTGATCCTGGTTCCCTGCGTATGCATCATAATAAGATGCAGGCCAACTGGCATAAGTACATTGAATGTACGAGTATGCGAGCTGGAAAGCTAAACAACAACTTAAGCTTGAAAGGAGTACAAAGGAACACTTACCTTGGCTCAGTTCAACTCATGAATAACTGAACTCAATATAAAGCAATAAGACACATGCAATATATAAAGCTTGTAAAACAGTGTAAACAACTTAGTTCGTTAAGGATAAAGCAATAACAAACTCAACTTTACTTATATAAAAGTAATATAACTTTAGTGGGAGATTCTTTAACCGACAACCACCACTATGTGCCCTAGTGATGATACAATGTTTTACCTTACGTTGCCCAAGGACCATCCTACACCTTTCCATGATATAGGACCTTACTTAACTTAGTGGATCCACTAGCTTAACTTACATGATCATCAAAAAAAAAAACCCGTTAAGTCCCATGTTGGATACATGGTTCTTATAGAGAGTTAAGTTATTATGAACTAGCGTCCCCAATTCGGTGCTCAATGCTACTCCCAAAATATACTTTAGCTCATAAGTGTTTTACACACCTCTTTCTCTAGTTTGAGATAATTGCTCAAAGTTTAGCCCACGGGCTCTCTTGGAAAACATAGTTCCTTTCATACTCAAATGTGAAAACATTTATAAACTTCTTTGGGAATACTTAGTTCCCTAATAAATTTTGAGAAATGAACTCAACTCTATACTTTGCTTGAAACTTGAGCCTTAAAACGAAGTTTAAACGTTCAGTAAAGATTCTTGAAAACTTTAAAAACTTGCTTTGACTTGCTTCTTAACTTCTAGACTTGACTCTTAACTTCACTTGACTTTGATACTAACTTTCCTTGAATTGGATTATGGATTCAAAGTTGAAAGTTCAGAGACCCTTTTGGGGCGCTCTGGCTGGCGTGACGCCCCACCCTTTTCCCCAGAAAATTTCAACTTTTCTCCTTCGATTTTCCAACTCTAAACCCTCTTAACTTCAAAGGTTCTTTCCCCAAACACTTAGAATCATTAAAACCCTTAATATAAAATAGATTCAACTCAAAATTACACCCGGAAACATGTACCAAATCAACAAGAAACTTCAACAACATAACCACAAGAATTCAACAAAAATACAACCAATCTTTTTCTCGGAATTGAAACAAGTTTGGCGTGTGGGGGAACTGAACCAACCCAACACTATGTGATCTCACATACCTTAGTTGGGATCACCCCCGACGAAATCCACGACGATCTTGACGAACCTTGCTTCTTTTTCTCTTTTCTCCTTTTCTCTTAAAACCCTAACTCTCACTTTTTAAAAGGGAAAACTGATATAAAATCAGCTTAGACCCTTAATAAAACCAAAAGAAATGGTTAGGGAAAATACCAAACTACCCTTTAAAATTCGGATTGAACTACCCTTATTCCAACAGCCCAACTTCCAAAGGGCATAACTCTCTTGTATGAACTCGGAATCGTGCAAACTTGGCGGCGTTCGAAAGATCATTCCAAGAGCTTTCCAAACATAACTGGAAATACACCTAACTCATCCTGAGCTAGGAGTTATGACCATTTGAAGTTGACCAAAAACTCACTTTTTTCCTTAACTAAATTTCCAGATTTTGTATTCTTTCCAAAAAAGACTATTTCCAATTATAACCTTCTTCATAATTATTTCAAATTGCAAGATGTTACAATATATCCCCCTTGGAAACATTCGTCCTCGAATAAGACTACTCTTACTAGGCTAAGGGTGTAACATCAAACTCAAAAACCCAACAAGCAAAAATGCAAACAACAACATGCTCACTATAATTTAAAGAGCACTAAGAAGGAAATTAGTACCTTGATCTGCATTTCCTCCGGATTCAAAGAGATGTGGATATCTCTTCTTCATGTCCTCTTCAGCTTCCCAAGTAGTTTCCTCAACAAATTGGTTCCTCCAAAAGACCTTGACTGATGCTACCTCTTTTGTTCTCAACCTACGAACTTGGCGATCTAAAATCTGAACATGAATCACCTCATAAGATAAGCTATCCTTGATCCTAATATTTTCAGTTGGTAGGATCAATGAAGAATCGCCCATGCACTTCTTCAACATGGAGATGTGAAATACCGAATGAACCGCTGCTAATTCCTATGGTAGCTCTAACTCATAAGCAACATTGCCAATCCTCTTAGCTATGCGGTAAGGTCCAATATAACGGGGACTAAGTTTCCCCTTCTTACCAAACCTCATAGCCCCCTTCATGGGTGAAACTTTCAAATATACCCAATCATCTACTTCAAACTCTAACGCCTTTCTCCTAACATTAGTGTAGGATTTTTGACGACTATGAGCCGTTTTCAACCTTTCTTGAATCACTTTCACCTTCTCCATAGCTTGGTGAACTAAATCTTGTCCTATCAACCCTGCTTCACCAACTTCAAACCATCCAATAGGAGATCTACATCTTCTCCCATAAAGAGCTTCATATGGAGCCATTTGGATGCTAGAGTGATAATTGTTGTTGTAGGCAAACTCAATGAGAGGTAGGTGATCATCCCAATTACCTTTGAAATCAATCACACAAGCCCTCAACATATCTTCTAAAGTCTGAATAGTGCGCTCTGCTTGCCCATCAGTCTGAGGATGAAAGGCAGTACTTAAGTTCACCTTTGAACCCAAGCCTTTCTGAAAAGATTTCCAGAACTGTGCAGGAAATTGTGCACCTCTATCTGAAATAATGGAGACTGGGACTCTATGAAGTCTTACAACCTCCCAAATATATAACCAGGCATAATCTTCTGCTGAATGGGTAGTCTTTACCGACAGAAAATGGGCTGATTTTGTCATTCTCTCGACAATTACCCAAATAGAATCATGCTATCTGCGAGACCTTGGCAACCTTGTGATGAAATCCATATTGATCATCTCCCATTTCCATTCCGAAAGTTCTATCTTCTGAGCCAACCCACCGGGCCTTTGGTGTTCAACTTTCACTTGCTGGCAATTTGGACACTAGCAACAAATTCAGCAATGCCTTTCTTCATGCTATTCCACCAATAAACTTCTCTCAAGTCACGATACATCTTTGTGGAATCCGGATGAATGAAATATCTGGAGCTATGAGCTTCCTCCATAATCTTCTCTTGGAGTCCATCCACCATAGGTACACATAATCTACCTTGATATCTCAATACACCATCCCCCCCCTTGTTCAAAAGCTAATACTTTTTGCTTTTGAACATTTGCCTTCAACTCAAGAAAAATGGGATCTTGGTCTTGTTTCTCTTTCACTTCTGACACTAATGATGACTAGCATGATCTTCTTCATTCCTTGAATAGATTAGTATGTCATCAATGAAGACGATAACAAACATATCTAAAGGTTTGAAGACTCTATACATAAGGTCCATGAATGCTACTGGTGCATTGGTCAAACCAAAGGACATGACCAAAAACTCAATCTGACCTTATCTGGTTCTGCAAGCTGTCTTTGGAATATCACATTCCCTTACTCTTAATTGATGATAGCCTGATCTGAGGTTAATTTTCGAAAAACAGGTGGCACATGAAGCTGATCGAAAAGGTCATCAATCCTCAGAATATGATACTTATTCTTGATGGTAACCATGTTCAACTGGTGGTAGTCTATACACATCCTAAGGGAACCATCTCTATTCTCACAAACAAGACCGGAGCACCTCAAGGTGAGACACTTGGTCGTATGAAACCCTTATCTAGGAGATCTTTCAACTGCTCTTTCAACTCTTTCAACTCTGCTGGTGCCATTCTATATGGCGGAATAGAGATAGGACGAGTATCTGGAATGATGTCTATGCCGAAATCTATTTCTCTCTCAGGAGGAACTCCGGGTAGGTCATCAGGAAAAGCTTCTGGAAACTCTCTTACTATAGGAACTGACTGAATGGGAGGTATCTCAACACTAGAGTCATTAACTCGGACTAAGTGATAGACACAACCCTTCGAAACTAACTTTCTCGCCTTAAGGTACGAAATGAAACGACCCTTAGGCACTGCTGAACTACTACTCCATTATATGATTGGCTCATTCGAAAATTGAAACTTGACCACTCAAGTTCTACAATCTATTGATGCATAACAGGAATGAAGCAAGTCCATACCTAGAATGATATCAAAATCTACCATGTCTAACTCAACTAAATCAGCTATGGTGCTCTTGTGATTGATGAAAATAGGACAATCACGATAGACTCTTTCTACTAGAATAGACTCCCCAACAGGTGTAGAAACACAAAAGGGTTCACAAAGTCTTTCAGGAAGAACGTCAAACTTATTTACGACGTAAGGGGTTACAAAAGATAAACTTGCTCCTGGGTCTAGCAAAGCATACACATCAAAAGCAAAGACTTTGATCATACTAGTGACAACATCTGGAGAGTTCTCTTGCTCATGGCAACTGGTGATTGCATAGAGGCGGTTTGCTCCTCCGCTAGTACCAAAAGTAGCTCCTCTAGGTGTCGTCCTGTCTGGGGGAGCAACTGATGAAGATTGGGCCCTATTGCCCAGATTTCCACTACCTTGCCTGTTCTTAGGGCACTCCTTCATGAAGTGACCTTCTTGTCCACACTTAAAACAACCTGTCTGGCCATCAAGACATTTACCTAGGTGGGTTTCACCATACCTAGCACATGCAGGAGTCAAACTACCTTCTTGTGCCACACTACCTGGGTATTGTGCTGGTCTAGCCTTGAAGTCCTGCGAATTCTAGCCATTATACTCACCTCTCTATCTGGGTGCAGGTGCTCTAGCAGATGATGGAGAAGGTCCCTTTTGCCTTTGTTGAAAGGACGAACGGTTTGCATTACCTTTCTGCTACCCGGACTCATTTCCAGTCTTTGCTTTCTTATTCCTGAACTCTTCCCTGTCCCTCAGCTTCTCTTCCTCAACCTGCTGCACATAAACCATCAACCTTGATATGTCCATGTCGCCAATAAGCATTGCAGCCCTACCTTCCTTACTTGACAAATGAGACAACCCAGCAACAAACAAGTTCATTCTACTCTTTGTGTCCGCAACCATCTCCGGAGCACAACGAGATAGTTGGGTGAACTTCAACCCATACTCATGAACACTCAAAGAATCCTTCTTAAGTGTGAGGAACTGACATACCTTGGCCTTTTTCAATTCTCAAGGAAAGAAATGCCCTAAGAAAGCTTCCTTAAAACAGGCCCAACTCGCAGGTGGTGCATCCTCAGCTCTGCCCCCTTTCCACTGGTCGAACCAAGTTCTAGCAACATTCTTCAATTGATACATAGCTAGTTCGACTCGCTCAGTTTCTTCCATATGCATCACATCAAAAGCCTTCTTCAGCTTCTCAATGAAGTTCTATGGGTCCTCAGCAGTGCTCGAACCCATGAAACCTAGAGGATTCATCCCCAAGAACTCACGAATCCTTGAAGTGTCGGCTCCTTCATGTTGAGCTCCCTTTTGCTGACCAATCTGGTTAGTTACAGGTTGACTCAGTATCTTAATTGCCTTTCTGAACTTAGCATTAGTAACTTCCCCTTGAGGTTGCACTTCAGGTGCATAAGGTAACTCTTACTCCTTAACATTGCGCCTAGCAGGATGCCCTCTAACAGCTCTTCGTGGAGGCATGACTATCTGAAAACACGCGCAAGCACGAATTAGAAAGAAAATTTTTAGAGACTAACTCTAACGCATGAGATGAGTGTGAAAGAAGTGAGAAATCTTCGTAAGTGTTGTAGCCTCCCAATTATAGATGTGGCGTGCTTCACACCGATAACTAGGACTCTATAGACACGGCTTCATAGACTCCCTAGGACTCTTGAACTCTGGGCTCTGATACCAAGTTTGTCACGCCCCGAGCCTACACCTTGGGCGAGACTGGCACTCGAAGACCATTGTTGGCCCCAAGCAAACCCTTGGCCTGGATACTTAACTTAGCGGAAGACTTAACCCAACACAATAAAAGATAATAAAACAGCTTAAATGATAAAATCTGGCCAACAAGGCAACTTGTGTCTCAAAATAGAATATTTATAAATACATATATGAGAGACTCAATACTAACTGTCTGGCTGTCTATGAAGCCTCTATAACACTGAGATGGATTTTGGGACAGACCCTACAACATCCTAATAAAGCAAAACTAGGAAAACGAAATAACAGAGGACCTATAACACTGAGATGGATTTTGGGACAGACCCTGCAACATCCTAATAAAGCAAAACTAGGAAAACAAAATAACAAAGTCCTCTAGAATGCAAGGACTAACTCTGGAGTGCTCAACTAGATCAACGGCGTGCTGGATGCTAATCCTGGTTACCTGCGACTGTATCATAATAAGATGCAGGCCAACTAGCATCAGTACATTGAATGTACGAGTATGCGAGCTGGAAACCTAAACAACAATTTAAGCTTGAAAGGAGTACAAAGGAACACTTACCTTGGCTCTGTTCAACTCATGAATAACTGAACTCAATATAAAGCAATAAGACACATGCAATATATAAAGCTTGTAAAACAATGTAAACAACTTAGTTCGTTAAGGATAAAGCAATAACAAACTCAACTTTACTTATATAAAAGTAATATAACTTTAGTAGGAGATTCTTTAACCAACAACCACCACTATGAGACCTAGTGATGATACAACATTTTACCTCACGCTACCCAAGGACCATCCTACACTTTGCCATGATATAGGACCTTACTTAACTTAGTGGATCCACTAGCTTAACTTACGTGATCATCAAAAAAAGAATGACTCGTTAAGTCCCATGTTGGATACATGGTTCTTATGGAGAGTTGAGTTAATATGAACTCGCGTCCCCAATTCGGTGCTCAATACTACTCCCAAAATATACTTAAGCTCATAAGTGTTTTAAACACCTCTTTCTTTAGTTTGAGATAATTGCTCAAATTTTAGCCCACAGGCTCTCTTGGAAAACATAGTTCCTTTCTTACTCAAATGTGAAAACATTTATAAACTCCTTCGGGAATACTTAGTTCCCTAATAACTTTTGAGAAATGAACTCAACTCTATACTTTGCTTGAAACTTGAGCCTTAAAACGAAGTTTAAACGTTCAGTAAAGACTCTTGAAAACCTTAAAAACTTGCTTTAACTTGCTTCTTAACTTCTAGACTTGACTCCTAACTTCACTTGACTTTGATCCTAACTTTCCTTGAATTGGATTATGGATTCAAGGTTCATGATCTCATGTTTATGGATGATTTCATGATGTTTAGATGTACCTTAGAGTGTTGAAATCAACTAGAAAACATAGGTACATTACTAAGGATCACGTACGAAAAAGTGAGGAACGAATGGGGAGAACTGGCGTCCCTGGCGCTCTGAGAGGTGCGGGGCGCCAGCCCTCAAACTTCAGAGATTGGTCTGGGGCGTTCTGGCTGGCGCGGCGCCCCAAGAGTAAAAGTTTAGAGACCCTTTAGAGGCGCGCTGGCTAGCGTGATGCCCCACCCTTTTCCCCAGAAAATTTCAACTTTTCTCCTTCGATTTTTCAACTCTAAACCCTCTTAACTTCAAAGGTTCTTTTCAAAAACACTTAGAATCATTAAAACCCTTACTAAACAATAGATTCAACTCAAAATTACACCCGGAAACATGTACCAAATCAACAAGAAACTTCAACAACGCAACCACAAGAATTCAATAAAAACACAACCAATCTTTTTATCGGAATTGAACCAAGTTTGGCGTGTGGGGGAACTGAACCAACCCAACACTATGTGATTTCACATACCTTAGTAGGGATCACCCCTGACAAAATCCACGACGATCTTGACGAACCTTGCTTCTTCTTCTCTTTTCTCTTCCTTTCTCCTTTTATCTCAAAACCCTAACTCTCACTTTTTAAAAGGGAAAATTGATATAAAATCAGCTTAGACCCTTAATAAAACCAAAAGAAATGGTTAGGGAAAAGACCAAACTACCCTTTAAAATTCGGATTGAACTACCCTTATTCCAACAGCCCAACTTCCGAAGGGCATAACTCACTCATACGAGCTCGGAATCGTGTAAACTCGGCGGGGTTGGAAAGATCATTCCAAGAGCTTTCCAAACATAACCGGAAATACAGATAACTCATCCTGAGCTAGGAGTTATGACCGTTTCAAGTTGACCAAAAACTCACTTTTTTCCTTACTTAACTAAATTTCCAGATTTTGTATTCTTTCCAAAAATGACTATTTCCAATTATAGGCTTCTTCGTAGTTATTTCAAATTTCAAGATGTTACAGGAAGAGACCGTATCACTGCCTGAACTTGTTGCTCATCTGAAAGAACATGGCCAACACTCTTGAGTTGAGCTATCATGTTTGACATCACCCTAAGGTGTTGTTTGACATTCTGATTATGACTCTTTTTGTAAGTGTAAAATTTGATATTCAACTGTCGGAGGCAGGTTACAGACGTACCCCCATATGTTCCTCGCAGATGTGCCTACATAGAATGAGCAGTTGGAAATTCTTCATATTCATGTATGAGGTCATCAACAACAGAACTAACTATTATTCCACCTGCAGTGGAATTAGCTTTTTTCCAAGCTTTGTAAGCTTCTAGTTCCCTTTTGTGTTGTGCAGAATTACTCTCTTCTGGTTGATTCAAAACATGGTTTATACCTTCCAAAGCATTTGTCTCTTCCAGTACATACCATATTTTATGACTCCAGATGTCGTAATTGTCACCATTAAGTTCTTCACCTTTGTTTAAGTCAGCAATAATACTTTTTGATGTCATGTCTGTTTTGAGATATAATCAGACAAGATTTTTTAATCATTTATGCATGCGAAATACACATTCAAGAAAATCAATTTCATAAAGGTTTCATATTTAAATGTAAAATCGAAAAGACACATAAGCATCCAATCATCATCTATAAATTAAATATTTAACCAAAATTTGAAACTAATTTCTTAATGTGTACACTAATATATTTTAGACTATAATCACACAGATTTGCTTGTCTAATAATCAAACACCATATGACAATGTGCAATAGAATAATAATCCACTTATCCAAATAAAACTCAAATATTGATATTAAAGCATAATCAAGGATATTCATCACATAGTTTGTAATGAATAAACAACAAAATTTAATACTAAAATATGATTATGTTGTGAAGTTTTACCCACTGAACTCCTATTTTTACCGTATACACCCATAATGGATCATTATCCCCAATTTCAATACAAGTTTCATTCAGTTCATTCTTCCAGTATTCTGGTAAGGAATGATACAAAAATTGTATGCTTCCCTCTCTGTAACTTGAATGACACTTTCATTAACCTCTTCAAATTTCATGACAAAAGATGTGAGGAAGTCCAATAAAGAGTCAAGAGGATCCATCTTCAAAGACATAAACTCTTTTAGATCTTTTTCTTTTTTTCCTTCGAGTGGCCCTTTGATTCCTTAACAGATTCTGTGTCGCCTTTTGGACACCAATCCGTATGATTTCATGCCCTCGAAAATATATCTTACGGTGACTTGCTCTTCTACCTTGTATTTTTGCTCGACTTTGAGAACTCTCACTTGGAATAATTTGAGCATGTTCCCGTTCAGCCATATCTGAAATGAGAAAAAAATGAAAATATGGTTAATACATTTAATGCGACAACACATGTCACAAATTTCTCGTAAAAGGCAAGAACTGCTTAAGGAACATAAAGACTAAACGAATAAACAAGACCAATAAAATCCTAAAAGGACACATATTCTTTTTCCAAAAGGATATATATATATATATATATAGGAGGAGAGGTGATAGTGCTTACGTGTCAGCAACACAAATTTTATTTTATTTTAATTTAAAAAATGATTTTAAATCAGTTCTAGGAAATAGGGAATAAACTGTAAATCGGTATTTCTTATTATTTTTTAAAAAACACTCTATAAAGTAACGTATGTGGTCCTTTTTTTGTGGAAATGTATTTTTAAATTTTAACCATCTTTCCACAACCTCCTCATTTATAGAAAACAAATGTAGAGAATAATAATAATAATAATAATAATAATAATAATAATAATAATAATAATAATAATAATAATAATAATAGTAGTAGTAGTAGTAGTAGTAATAAT